>PVHX01022934.1:0-26699 GCA_004024805.1 Geosciurus inauris
ATGGCTGAGTTGCATGCTTGCGGGTTGGGCTGCACGTGCTGAGTTTCAAACCACTGAGATGAGGTCATGTTCTTGGGCTTGGCACTGACTGGGGTCTCAGGCACCCACAGTCCCAGCAGCAGGAACAGCATCAGTGGGTAGAATCCTGGTCTGGCTGGTGCCATCTCTCCTGAAGCAGTCAGGATGGAAGGCTGGAGTTGCTAAAAGCAGAAGCAGAGGTTTTCAGAAGTATTCAGTTGAGAATACTGCCTTCTTACACCTGCTTATTCTAGCTAATCACCCATCTCTTTACCATACTGTGTCTTTCTTCTTCTTTATTTCTTTTTTTGGTACCAGGGATTGAAATCAGCGGTGCTTAACCAATGAATCACATCCCCAGTCCTTTTTATTTTTGAGACAGAGTCTCACTAAGTTGCTTAGGACCTCCCTAAGTTGCTGAGGCTGGCTTTGAACTTGTGATTTTCTTGCCCCAGACTCCCAAGCCGCAGAATTACAGGTGTGTGCCACCAGGCCTGGCTTACCATACTGTGTCTCCTTTCCTCACTCTGTCTCATCTCTTCTCCCTCCGTGTGCCCACAGCTACTGTGACCCCATCCCCTAACCCTATGACCTCATTCTCCTGACCTTGTATCCCTGTCTGCTAGGATTCTGTCCCTGTTGCCTCTCTTTGTTCTGCTTCCTCTTCTTCAGCCTCCATGCTCGGTATGTCCTCATGTCTCTATGCTTGTATCTTATCCCCTCCATATCCCCAACCCCATCTCCTCGTGTCCCCATTTTTTTCTATTTCATGCCTCCATCTTAACATCACTGTCCTCTCTCCCTCACTCTACCCCACCCCGCTGCGTATCCTCACCTCCCCTAAACTGAGATCCTCCTTTGTCCATCTGCTCATTCTTCATCTGGTCAGAACCATCCTTCCTTTTCTATCCTCTCTTGTCACAATATCTTGCTGCAGGTCTCACCTCCCCACTTGGTCCTCGTGCTGTGACTCCTGTTCAGGGGCCTGAAGGTGTATCCAACTCTGCTGGGCTGTCAGACCTCTGAGGGCCTCTTCTCGCTGTCTAACTCCTTAAGAGCCCATCTGGGCTATGCTGCTTCTGCTTGGGGGTGGACCGGGGAGCAGTCCCTAGATCAGGAAATGAATCAGGTTCTTGCCTCTCTACTTACATATCCTAAATAACTGAATGCCTATGGAGCTGGCAGACCTGCCTAAACGTGTTCAGCAATGAGGAAGCTTGAATCCACACATTCAAAGAGCATACTGTAATTGGCCCCTGGCCACATAGTTTTAATGACTTTAATAAAGCATCTGATCAAGGTGTCAACCCAAATGAATTTCAGGGAGAGCTGTCATCTCTTCCTGCATATATCTCTGCTCTGGCTCATGATTTGGGGAAAAGTCAATCAGTGGTGTTAAGGGTTGCTTTTGCTCTGACCTGAGGAACAGGTGGAATAGCTTAAAAGGTTATTTGTATGGTTTCATGTAAGGCCGGTGTATGGCTTATCTTTTTGGAGACGCTGGAGGAGACAAGGGAAGTGGATGATGAATCATCCCAGTCACAGTGCTCAGCACCACCCCTGGAGCTCAGCTGTTCTAAGGTGATTCATTTCTCTGAGCCTCTGCAATTCCAGGTGCTCACCAAGGGCACCTGGCTTTATGGAAGAAGGTACCCAACACCTCTCATTCTTCCTCTTTCCCTCCCTATTTTGTTGAAAGTTGCAAAACTTAATAATTACCCAAGTGATTACATTTGAAATGTTGCCCTGGCCCAGTCCTTCCTTCATGGTGTATGTCCTGTTCCTTGTGATGGTTACAGCTTGGGTAGGGGCTGCTCCAGGGACTCCCATGAACTTGCAGTATGATGCTTTGGAGAACTGACAATCAGGCAGAGAAGCATCACTATCTGTGGAGGGGAAGGCCTGGGAAGCCAAGATGAATAGTATTTTTGTTTTCAGAATTCATCTCAGCCAGGCATGGTGGGGCATGCCTGCATTCCCAGTGGCTTGGAAGGCTGAGGCAGGAGGATTACAGGTTCAAAGCCACCAGTGAGACCCTGCCTCAAAATAGAAAAAATGAAAAAAGGGATGGGGATGTGGCTCAGTGACAGTGGCTGAGCACCCCTGGGTTCAGTCCCTGGTACAAAAAAAAAAAAAGGTTATCTCAGGTTCAGCTTTATTTGTGTTGTCAACAGATATTTACTGAGCACCTACTATGTGCCAAGGTACTTGGGATACTTCTTTGAACAAAAAGATGAAAGTCCCTACCTTTGTGGAACTTATATTCCATTGAGAAAAGACAGTAAAAAATGAAACAGCCAGGGGCTGGGGTTGTAGCTGAGCGGTAGAGCGCTCACCTAGTGTGTGTGAGGCACTGGGTTCGATCCTCAGCACCACATACAAATTAATAAATAAAAATAAAGTTATGATAAAAAAGTCAACCTTAAAAAAAAAATGAAACAGCCAGGCGTGGTAGCACACACCTGTAATTCCAGTGGCTGGGAAGGCTGAGGCAGGAGGATTGCAAGTTCAAAGCAGCTTCAGCAACTTAGCGAGGCCCTAAGCATCTTAGCCAGACCCTGTCTCTAAATAAAAAATAAAAAGGGCTGGGTGTGCTGGAGTTGTAGCTCAGTGGTAGAGCACTTGCGTAGCATCTGTGAGGCACTGGGTTCAATCCTTAGCACCACATTAAAATAAATAAATAAAGGTATTGTGTCCATCTACAACTACAAATATTTTTTAAAAAGGGGCGGGGGGTGGGGCCCTGAGGATATGGCTCAGTAGTTAAGTGCCTTTAGTTCAATCTCCAGTACCAAAGAAAAGTAAATAAATAACTATACTTTGTTCAAAGTGATAATTGCTAAGAAAAAATGTGGAACAGGATAGGGGTTGGTGGGCAGTGATTTTTGAGTAGGGTCATTGAAGTAGATGATTCTGGGCCAGAGACTTGAAGATGAAAGAGTGACCTTGTGCTGGAGGAAAACTGTTCCAGAGAGAGAGGTGGGGGGGAGGGAGAGGGAGAGGGAGGGAGAGAGAGAAACACTACACCAACGACTAGTATGGCCAAAGAAAGTGAATGAGGGGTTCAGAGAGGAAGGTGCCAGAGGTGAACTGTAGGAAGCTTTAGAGAGCATTGGAGGGGCTGGGACTTTCACTCCAAGTACAGTGTGGAGCCCCGCAAGGGTTGCAAGCAGAGGCAGCGAGGGCCAGCTGAATCTTGGGACAAAACTAGTTGTGCAGATTGACTGTAGAGAAGTTGTGTGGGTGAGGACCAAGATCTCTGAAAGAAAAGTGTTGGAGATGTGAAATGCCACTAGATGGCAAAAGAGAATCAAGAACAAGTTCCCATAGGCCTCTGGCTCTGCTGGTTTGCCCTCAGCCAGGCCTTGGCTTCTTTGTAAAGGTGCTTCAATCTTTGCAGGCTGAACTTCTGGATAGAGTATTATGCTCCTGCTGCTGTGGAAACACACATGCTTGGGGATAAAATCCATGTTTTAAAGCAGACTGTGGGCCAAATGCATATAGCTCTGGCCAGTCTAGTCCTTGGAGTGGAGGCTGGGGTGGGAGGAGGGGCAGGAGACTTCAAGCTAATTTGAATTCCTAGCCCAGTCTCCTTTCCACTTCCCATTCTCCTGAAGTGAGATGTTTCCAAACCACGATTTGAACTGCCCTCTGCTCTTGTGTTTTCCTGTCATTATAATTATTCTAGCTTGCTCTTCAACTCCATTATGTTGGTCTCTCCAGAAGGCTGCTTTAGTGCTGTGTGCAGATGAAGTAAACAAGGTCCTACTGTCTCAGGTCAAAGGGAAGAGGGAGAGTAGGTTTAAATTTGCACACGAAAATCGAAGTAGCACAGTTGAACCTACCATCTGTACAATTCAGGCTGAAATATTTGCTTTGCCTCAGTTATTTCGACAAGAAAGAGTATTTTTGTTTGTTTGTTTATTTCCCTGAACTACCCATCTTGCAAGATCTGCTTCACTTTGCACGTGGTGGGACAATTTTGCTTTTCTACCTTCACCATATCCATGGGCAAAAGGAAAAGATGAAGGAAGGTTAAGGAGAACAAAAGGGGTGAGCTATTACAGCAGCACTGGTCAGGGAGTCTTGCAGAGGAAGAAGGGAAACTTAGAACAGAAGAAAAAATGGTGGCAGAGAAGATGAGAGGGAAGAAAGTCCTTCGTGAGAGCAACCTCTACTCAGGCTTCCTTCTCCCTCTATCGTCATGAGTACTGCTGCTGGTCCAACCTGTCCTCAGGCTGCTGTGTGTTTAAGTTGGGATGGGTGTTGTAAAAATCCCAGCAGGGCCAGGTGGATCTCTGCCTGTGTCCCCCACAGGACAACAGCTGCTGTTTCCTCTGGCCTGCCCTGGGAAGGAGCCAGGAGGAGGGGAGAGAGGGCTGGGCCTGGACTGGTGCCCACCCTTCAGGGCCAGGCCTGTCTCTCTTCCGGAGTTCCACACAGCCTCTGGATCCCAATGGAAAGCCCTTGAGGGAGTTTCCCTCCGCACAGGAGCAGATCCAAGTTCTGTTATCCTAATTTTGTTGATGCTTGGATAAATAAGGGTAATGGGGAAAGTGAAACATACAGCAGTTTGGGTCAGATGCGGGACTGTGTTTGGGTCTTTTAATTCCCATGACCTTTCCTGGAACAGCTGTGGGTCGGAGGAGGCAGCACTCACAGAAGGCTGCGATCCTTGGCTCCCAGACCTATGCCTTAGACGAGCCAGGGAGCAGGAGAGAGGGACCTGGTCTGGGAGTGAGACGCTTCACTAGTTGGCTCAGTCTCATGAGCCCCCACTCCTCATTTATGTACAGAATAAAGTTTAAATTCCTTAGCCTGATAGTCAGGCCTGCCATGATCTGGCAGACCTCTATTTCTAACTTTTTCTCTGACTTTTTTCACACTTAGTGCCTTGACCACAACCAGACTGGTTTTCTTCCTTTTCTCAAACATTCTCCCCCCTCCCCCCACCCCCTTCCTCTTTCTCTTCCTCTCCCTCTCCAGGGACTCTGGGTTCAATTTTTAAATTTTGAGACAGGGTCTTGCTAAGTTGCCCAAGTTGGCCTCACACTTGCAGTCCTCCCACCTCAGCCTCTGGAGTCTCTGGGATTGCAGGCGTGTTCCATCACAGCTGACTTTAAACATGCTTTTCATAATCTTCTTTATCTCCATTTAACTCCTAACTACCTTGTGAGACCTGTCCCAAGGCCCCAGGATGACCACCCTCCTCCCCAGGAAAACTTTTTCTGATCTTCCCCAATTCAGAGAGGTCTTTCTCATCTCTATATCCTTATAGCTTTTACTGTCTTCAAGAAGTATTATTTTCTGCTTTGAATCTTTGGTTATTTCTTCATATGTATTTATTGTTATCCTCCAACTTAGACTGTTAATTCCCAGAAGACTAGAACCACCTGTTACACCTCTTTTGCTCTTCCTACAGGTTGTACTGGAGTGCCCTGCCTGTAAGTGACCCTAACTTGATTCAACTTCTAGGTTAGAAGGTATCTACTCTTCCAGAATAATACCACGTCTGGGTGGGATAACACCAGGCCACAGTGTTGGTATGCAGATTGGTGAACTGATAATGCAGTTCCTGAACTTCAGCTCCTGGAGTTGAATGATAAGGCCGAGGTGGCTGGAGCCACCTTTTGTGTTCAAGGACTTTGAGCAACTTGAGTTGGACAGGGTGAAAAGTAATGCCACTGAAATCATGGTGAGCCTATTCAGGGTGAAATCTTGGAGATCCCCTCAATCATAGGGAATCATCCCTACATCTGTTGCCCTAGCCAGTTGTTTTACAAAGGCTTACCATGGAAGAGGGGAAGAGAAGAGGGTATAGATGACTACATGCAGAGGGCCATCTTCACAGGAAAAGTAAGTCAAAGTTACATTGTTTCAAGGATGAACTATCAGCACTTTCTTTTGTTTGTTTGTGGTTCTGGGGATTGAACCCAGAGGCACTTAACCAATGAGCCACACTCCCAGCCCATTTTTATGTTCTATGTAGACACAGGGTCTCACTAAAATGCTTAGAGCCTCACTAAGTTGCTGAGGCTGGCTTTGAATTTGAGATCCTCCTGCCTCAGCCTCCTGAGCCACTGGTATTATAGGCATGTGCCACAGCACCTGGCTGACTATCAGTACTTTTGATGATAGAATAATTAGCACTGTTACAATCAAAATGGATCCATTACAATCCAAATCCATTACAATCAAAATGGATTTAACGAAAGTAATTCTAAGTGCCAGATGTTTACCAATTTTTTTTTTTTTTTTTTGGTGCTGGGGATTGAACCCAGGGGTGCTCCACCACCAAGCTATACCCCTAGTCCTTTTTATTTTTATTTTGTGACAGTGTCTTGCTAAGTTACCAAGACTGGCTTCAAACTTGAGATTCTCCTGCCTCAGCCTTCTGAGTTGCTAGGATTATAGGAATGCACCACTGTGTCTGAATTTATCAACTCTTTTCAATATACAAGTTACAATTAAGTCTGCTCTTGTTAGGAAATTTGATTATGTCATTAATTAGATAAGAGCTTCTCAATCTCAGCATCGTTTACATCTTGGTCTGGACAATCTTTGTTGTGGGAGCTTTTCTGTGCAATGTAGAATGTTTAGCAATATCCCTGGCCTCATGCCAGTAGCAACTCCCAGTTAGGACAAACAAAAATATCTCCAAACTACTAAACTGCCCTGGTTGAGAACCATTGAATTAGAATATGACTTTGAACAGCCATATATCTAAGTTCTACTGTCTAGAACATAGTTTCTTCATCTGTAAGGTAATTCTTTAATATGTAAAATCCAGTGTAATGGGGTAACAATCCCACAAATCCCAGGCTTAGAGAATAGAAAACCATGGGGAGGATGTCAGAATGGAGCAACTGTATGGATCCACACTTCCAGGATAGGAGTTTATTCATTGTACTGGGGATTGAACTGAGGGGCACTTTACCATTGAGCTTCGTACCCAGGCCTTTTTATTTATTTTTAAAATATTTTTTAATTGTAGATGGACACAAATATCTTTATTTTATTTATTTATATGTGGTGCTGAGGATTGAACCCAGGGCCTCACGCATGCGAGGCCAGTGCTCTACCACTGAGCTACAATCCCAGCCCCCTTTTTATTTTTTTGAGACAGGTTCTCACTAAACTCAGTTGAGGGTATTGCTACATTGCTGAGGCTGACCTCAAACTTGTGATCCTCTTGCCTCAATCTTCAAGTTCTCTGGGATTATAGGCATGCACCATGGCACCCAGTTTAGGATAGAATTTTAGAGACCAGAACACCAGAACTGTGGTTAGGAATCTGAAGGTCCATTGCTCTGTCCCCAGTCAGCACTCTTTTGGCCTTTGTAACGTGTTTTTGTGTGTCCTTTCCCACTGAATTATAGATATGATCCACAACATTGTCAAAATGCTTTCAGATATCTGATTACTTTTAAAAATTTTCTCAAAGTAATTATCAAAAGCTTCATGGAGAGGAGTTGTAAGACAGGACTTGGAAGGGGCTCTAGGCGGACAGATTAGGGGTTGGGGATGGTGGGAGTGCTGACACTAGGCTTGTTTAGGGAATAAATAAGACTTTGCAAATGTGGAAAGTGAGTTGGTGTAAACCTTGGAGACCTGTATTCTGGTTTTCCATTTATGTGTTGTTTAATGATTTAAAAGCACTTTCATGTTTGATTTTATTCATGCAGCCTTCTGAGGCAAAAAAGGGATACCATCTCCCAGCAGAGGAAACAGACTCTGAATCATCCAGTATGAAGTCCTGAACTGCACATGCTGCTCAGCTCTGATCCTGTGTGCACAGGTGAGCGAAGGTGGGTGGAGGGAGTGAAGAGTGGTAATGATGGGTGAGGAATAAAGGAAGAGGAAGTCCAAGAGGTATAAAAAGCCCTGTCTCTTCTCAGGGAAGCTGTAGCCATGAGGGATGAGGGAAGAGGTAGCGTGATTCAAGGCTGGGATCCAGCCTTTCTGGTTGGCTTCTTCAAAGCCAGGCTCAGGCACCACTGTGCATTGCTCCCATTCAGTGTTGTCTTGAGTGCCCTGAAGGATCCAGATGAGCCACCTGTTTTGGTGGGCTTTATCCTCACTTTCTTGGATGTGCACATGAGGGGAGGTCTTCCAAGCACAGACTTCTGAGCTGGAGATGTAGTTCAGTGGTAAAGCATTTACCTAACATGTGAGTGCCTTGGGTTCAATCCACAGTACTGCCAAAATAAATAATGAGGGCATTCCCTTCATAACCAAGCAGAGACTTCTGAAATGAGACCTCAGAGCTGAGTGGTGGTGTGACCTAGCTCTCAAGAGGGGGAGCAGCAGCAGCATTCGGGTACAAAAGCACAAACAAGGCCTGGGAGGTAGGAGGGACAACTGTTGCAGCGTGACAGACAAGACACACTACATTTTTACTCTTGATAGTTGTATGAAAAATATATTTGAATTGAGCCTCTCTTGTGTGGTGTCCAGGAGAGAGGAGAGCCTGAGCAGAGGGAGGAAGAGGAAAGGGGAGGCAGATATGGGGGGAGGCTGTGAGGGCTGCATGACTGATGGATTCGCGCTCACATTGAGTACTCACTAGGGGCCAGGCACTGATCTGAACTTTTTTTTTTTGGTACTGGACATTGAACTCAGGGGCACTTGACCACTGAGCCACATCCTCAGCCCTGTTTTGTGTTTTTATGTAGAGACAGGGTCTCACTGAGTTGCTTAGCACCTCGCTGTTGCTGAGGCTGGCTTTGAACTCACGATTCTCCTGTCTCAGCCTCCCTAAGTGCTGGGATTACAGGCTTGTGCCACCGCGCCCGGCTTCTGAATGTTCTTGATGCACATTTTAATGAATAGTAATGCTGCCATGAGGTATAACATGGTATCCTTAAGACCTGGAAGTACATGGTGGTTTCGTAATCTTGGATTGGTGGCTCACAGCCTGTAATCTGCAGAACCAAAATTTGGTTCCTGGTCTGTTTTACTCAAAAGCCTTAATCTCAGCCACCACACAATCCTGACCCCAGTAGGTGAGTTAGGGAGACAGACAAGCCTGGGATCTCATTCAGGTTTCTTGCACAAGTAACTGGGGAAAATGAGATAGACAACACAGGAAAAGTGAGTTGTGAGAAGGATGGACTTATTTCGGACTCTAGTTTGTGCAATCAGAAAGAGTAAGTCTGGGCCTGGGGTTGTAGCTCAGTGGTGGAGCGCTTGCCTAGTATGTGTGAGGCACTGGGTTTGATTCTCAGCACCACATATAAATAAAGTACTATCAGCAACTAAAAAAAAGGGGGGGGAGGGTAAGTCCGGGTAGCCGTGGATGAGAGGCCATAGAGAGAACAGCAACTTCTTTCTCTGGTCACCTTTTGTCCACCTGGGCTACGAGTGGACCTTGGAGCATTCAATGTTCAGTCTTCGTACTCTCTCCTCTGCTGGTGAAGGTAAAGAGGCTCTCCTAAAAGGAATCCCAGAATATGGACAACTCCCTGCAGACACACAAGGTTGAGAGGCCTGTGGAAATCAAGGATGAGGGCTGGCAAGTTCTGGGGAGCTTGCTTTTTGATGAAGGGGCAGATATTTGGTAAAAAGAGAATTAGGAAGCCCGGCCCTTTCTCTAGCATGACAAACCACTCAAAGATCAACCAACAGTGAGAATCTGATCAGGCCAGGCTCAGTGGGTCCATATCCTTTTAAGTCCAGTTATACTATTATAAACAACCTGTCACATTTTGGGTTTTAGAGTCAGCATGCATAGATTTCCAGGAGTGCTCTGACAGAGCCTGAATCACACCTTAGGGGCTGTGGGGAGTCCTTGAGGCAGTCCTTAATTCTCAGCCTGGGGCATTTTGGTGGGAGGACCCTGTGCATATGGCCTCGGGGGCTCCCGTGAGTGGGACAAGGGAGTGCTGGACCCTCTGTTCTCTGAGGGTCAGGAATAAGAAGCACTTTGTTCCTCAGAAACATGACAGTGCTTTCCTTCTCACCTTGCTGAGAAAGCAGGGCTGATGAGCCTGAGCAAACATCAAAGCAAGCCCAGGAACTTGGGAACTTCTGGCAAGGAGGCTGGAACTAAGTGTTCTGGGGACACCAGCGAGGAGATGACCAGACAACAATGTTTCTTTCCTCCCACCCATCCAACCCCCTCAGCACAGAGGGTCCTCAAACTCAGGGCCCACTCATTCCTCCCAGACTGGTCTTTGCCCAGAGACTTTTTTTGGCCTCATCTTACCTTTCAGTTGTTCCTGGCCTTAGGCAAGAAGCATCCCTTGCCCTGGCTCAGCTGTCTTCAGCTCCTGTCCTTCCTCCAGAGCTGTTAAGTCTCATCAGCCCAGTTTGTTCCTTTTATTGCTCTGCACTTTTTAGCAAAGGGTGACAGGCCAGGGACCACTGGGAGCATTTCTCACTCACGGGCTGGCTGAAGCTCGTATTCTACAAGTGTTGCAGCTCACAGATTTGGTGAGACTGAGACCTGGTGGTGGACCAAGGGAGGGATGGTGGAGATGGCTGATCACCTGGGTGGCCTTGGGCAAATGCCTCCCCTCTCTGGGTCATGAGGACTTGGGTTGAATGGCCACCTCTTAGACAGCATGGGGAAAGTTGGGGAATGCTGGAAGCTCTGGAACGGGGCATACAGACACTGTAGGCCAACCCTGCTTCCAACCACTTTAACTCTGCCAGCAGGAGGATGGCACCAGCTGTGGCCCAGCTTCTTTTCCTCCAGCTTGTTCTAGGG
This sequence comes from Geosciurus inauris, assembly GCA_004024805.1. Taxonomy (NCBI): domain Eukaryota; kingdom Metazoa; phylum Chordata; class Mammalia; order Rodentia; family Sciuridae; genus Geosciurus; species Geosciurus inauris. Next base: position 10,730 of record PVHX01022934.1, read on the forward strand.
CCCTCTCTGATCATGGCCATCCAGCAGGAGATTGCTGTCAAGAACTTCCGCACCTTAAACATGGACTATCCCAAGGTGAAATTCTCAGATGATTTCAAGGGCTACTGTAATGGTTTTATGTCCTATGTGCGGGGCAGAAAACAACAATGGTATTGTCCTAAGATGCATTACGTGGTACATGCCCCCTGGAAAAACATCTGGAAGTCCTGTAAGAATAGTGAGAGCTTCTGTGAGAACTACAATGAATACTGCACGCTCACTATGGAGTCCTTCCCCCTCACAGTCTGCAGACTGCACAGGAGACAGCCACCCACCAGCTGCCGCTACTCAAGCATTGAAACCAACCGAAAGCTCTACCTGCTCTGCTCCAGCAAGTATGAAGGTGAACCGATAGGTATCCTTGGCCTCTACCAGGGAATTTATAATTGACAGTTTCTTCCCCTTCTACCTGGTGGGTATCTCTAGTTATAGAACCTCCCTGAGACCTTTAGACCCACTTTAGCCTCATTTCCCTGCACCTGTCTCTGAAATCATTGATATTATGAGCCCAGAGCTCGCTCTCCCAGCACTCCCAACTGCTGTTGGTCATCCTGCCTTCCGTCTTCCAGCCTTCTCATCTAGGCCCACTGGGATTTCAAGTTATCTTCTCTCATCCATTCCTCCTGGGGTTTCTGCATTCCTTTATTTCCAGTAGCTCCCAACATTGTCCACATTCCAGGGTCTTCTGCTAATAAGGCATGAGGTGGATGAAGGGCGCCTGGTTCCGGCCATGTAAAGTTTTAAAACCACATCTGAGTTAAGATAGAACTATTGGGGAAAACTGGGTGTAGGGTACATAAGATCTCATTGAACTAATTTTTGTAACTTCTTGTGAATCTGTAATCATTTCAAAAAAAAAAATTAAAAACACATCTGAATCAGTCCTGATTTAATTCTTTTTTTCTTGCTTTCCGAGTCCTGGTGACCACCCACCTCTGGCCACCTTTCCCAGCTACATTTAGCAGTCAAAAGATGTAGCTCAATAGCACAGCATATTTTCCCAGCATGTGCAAGATCCTAGGTTTGATTCCTAGAACCCCCTTTCCCCCAACACACACAGAGGTCTTCTGTTCCACAATGGAGTTGGTACCATGATGGGGTGAGTAAAACTCACTTCTGGGCTGGGTGTGGAAAACGGATTCTCCTTTCCCCCATGTCTGGAACAAATTTGTAATAGGAATCAGGCTGCCCTACCTGGTTTCTATTTCTCTCCCAACAAAACTTGGATTGCATTCATTATATGTGGGAAGTTGGAGGGATAAGGAAGGATCAAATAATTAGCTGGGCACGGTGGTGCACGCCTGTGATCCCAGCAGCTCGGGAGGCTGAAGCAGGAGGATCTCGAGTTCAAAACCAGTCTCAGGAGCTTAGTGAGGCCCTAAGTAACTCAGAGAAACCTTGTCTCTAATTAAAATATTAAAAAGGGCTGGGGATGAGGCTCAGTGGTTAAGTGTCTCTGGGTTTAATCCCTGGTATTGAAAATTTTAAAAAGAGTCTAATAATTGACAGTTAGATCACATGATGCCAAATAAGTAATTGCTACTCCCTTTGGGAGGTAGAAAGGATGGATACTAGTGATGTGTGAACACCTGGCTCCTTGGGCTCTCTCTTCTCCCCCTCTCCACCAGTACGTCAATTGGTCCCTCACCCACATTAGACTAGGCTCATTTGCTGCTGCACACACAGATGTTTATTGCTTCTCAAACTCCCTGGTGTTAAAGATGCAGGGTCAGGGCAGGCTAAAATAAGGCTCCTCTCTACTTGGAGATCTTCTTATCATAGGTGCCAGAGCCCTTGTAGCCACTCACATAGCCAGAGTTGTCAGTCACCTCTTCCCGTCCTGCAATGCCCTTGCCCTTGCCACTTTCATCAAAGCGCTCCTTGTGGCTACCGGTGTACTTGCTGGTGTCTGTCAGACGGTCTACTGCACCCACTGTTGTTGCCTTCTGTAAGCCAGAGGATGGATTTGAGCCCTCTTCCTTCCCCTGCCCTGTCACAGCCCTTCCCCAAAGATGGCCTTAAATCCTCAGAACAAGTGCTCACAGCTCTTGCTCTGCATCTGGCATGGTGCTGCTTCCTCATGGACCAGATGCAGCTGTGGGCAGGAGCTCTGGCAAGAGCCATCCACTCCTGAAGCAGGAGGAATCTGGTGTAGGAGTGCGTGTGGTCTGTGAGGAGGGAGGGTGGATGCTTCTGTTTCCAGAGAAGTTTTTCTGACCAGGCTGCTGCCAGAGAACTCCAGCCTCAGACCCAGACCCAATGGACAAAGTAGAAACAATTTTTCATATAGAAGGGACGATTAAGTAAAATGGTGCGTGACAGGCAAGAGGTCTCCGTTTTTTGGGTTTTTTTTTTTTTTTTTGGTACTAGGGATTGAACCCAGGGGCTCTTTATCACTGAGCTACATCCCCCAGTCCTTTTTATTTTTATTTTGAGATAGGGTCTCCCTAAATTGTTGAAGATCTTGCTAAATTCCTGAGGTTGGTCTTGAATTTGTAATCCTGTCTCAGCCTCCCTCGGGCTGGAATTACCAGCATACTCTACCAAACCTGGCAGGAGGTCTGGGATTAAACCTTAAGTAAGAATACGAGGAGGACTGAGGATCAAGTTCCAAGCCCGCTATGCTAATGTCCCCCCAAAGCCATCCAGCCCTAGATGCCTGACTCAGATCCTGAGGACTTGGGAATGATTCTAAATTCTACTATTAAAATAGCTATACTGAGCCCGGGCGGTGGCTCAAGCCTGTAATCCCAGCACTTGGGGAGGCACAGGAGAATCGCGAGTTCAAAACCGGCCTCAGCAATGGCGAGGTGCTAAGCAACTCAGTGAGACCCTGTCTCTACATAAAATACAAAATAGGGCTGGGAATGTGGCTCAGTGGTCGAGTGCCCTTGAGTTCAATCCCCAGTACCAAAAAAAAAAAAAAAAAAAAAAAAAAAAATAGCTATACTGCAGCTAGGGGTGTGGCTCAGCTCCAACTCCCAATTGCTATGCACCTTGGGCAAGTTAATTCCCTTCTCTGAGTCACCTCTGGAATGACTACATGGTCTGTAAAGTCTATTCCAGTACCAATAGTGCACCACAGACTAAATGCTCTGTTTGCTATAGTTGCACTGTTAGACGGATTCAGGGCATTGGTGGATGGGAGGGGATGTTGGAGCAGTAGGGATTTAGAGAAGTACAGTAAAGGGATAGGGATGAAGAACATCACTCACAGTAACTCCAGTGGTGGCCGGGTCCTTGCCCTCCATGAGTTTAAAAACATCCTGCAGGGCTTCATCTGGGTTCTTCCCCTTAAACCGCTTCTGGCCCAGTTCCTTCATTGCTTCTTGAAACTCTGGAAATGTGATGGTTCGGGCATTCTTGGCCCTGGTGAGTCAGACAGAAATCCAGGGACTTTGAATAGGAACTCATTACTTTTCCCTTATTTGGACTTGGCCTCTTTTGTCCTATCACCGAATGTCTTGAGGGCAGAGAACAGCCTGGCCCAGTCTTCCCCGTCCCCTCCCCCGACGAGGTGCTTGGTAGGCCCAGTACAAATGCCGGGCCACATGAGCACCTCATAGCCAACTGCCTTGCTCCTGCTACTCCCCCACCCCCACCTTTGTCTTCTTACTTCACTTTACTGAACACGATGTCCACATCAGTGGAGGTGACTGTCTTGCCATCCATGATGCCACAATCTTTGCATAGCTTAGAGAAATTTTTGTTGTTCATTTCAGTGCCACTGCTTGATGACTCTCCGAAAACAGCAAAACGCTGGAATGTTTTCTCTGCTTCTGATGCCATGACCAGCTGAAGGTGGGGGAGGGCAGTAGGGGGATCCTTGGTGGTAAGGGAAGAGGGGAAGGGAGGACTAAGGAGTAAAGAAGATGGGGGTTAACATACAACAGACACAGGAAAAGTTCCCCTCTTCCCTCCTTTTCTCATTCCCTCTCCCATTCCACCTGCTACCATAACAGCAGGAGTCTCCCCTTCCCAGCACTTGGGGCACTCCCCTTTCCCACTATTTTTGTGTACCTGAGAGTGACTGGATGGTACACTGACCCTTCCCAGTCTTTGAAGCAAGTGTGTGCAGATATGTGGGAGTCAGTGGGTGAGGGAGACTATGGCAACCAGGAGATAGGAAGGGATGGGGAGGAAAGCTTCTATGATCTCAGTGGTTATATGACATCACTGCTGGTTCCAGCTGTACCCCTGTCTTAGGAGGAAGGGCTTTTGGTCTCTCTACCTTGCATGCTGAATTGAGCAAATTGCCAACCTTCTGGCTTCTTCAGATTTTCATCATTTCAGTCTAGTTTTCCAATTTTCTGGGTCCTGATCAAACTGCCTGATGCTCTGTCTCACAACAAAGAGCTGAGGAGGGCCCAAAGAGGTGTTTTAGCTTGTTTTGACAGTTATAACAAAATATAATCTAGTTGTCTTATAAACAACAGAAATTTATTCTGGAAGCTGGGAAGTCTAAGATCAAGGCATCAGCAGATTTAGTGTTTGGTGAAGGCTGCTTTCTGGTTCATACATGGTGCCTTCTTACTCTGTCCTCACATCATGGGGTGAAGGAGAAAACAGCTCTCTTGTTTATAACGTTTCTGCCCTTATGAAACTTAATCATGATTGTCCAAAGGCCCCATCTCCTAATATATTACTTTGGGAGTTAGGATTTTAATATATGAATTTTGAGGGGACATAAACATTCAGAAAATAGCAGCTGCGATAAATAAAAACAGGTTGACTTCAGTCTAGCACTGCGCTCCTGCCTAGCTTTCAGGCCCTGTGTAGTATCGAGCATGGAGAATCCCACCAGCTCTGGCAGATCAACCTCAACTTCAATTTCAAAGGGCTCTAGGTATTGGGCCTAACAGGGAAAGAGTGGAGGTCTTGGTGTGTAATCCATGAGGGTGTGTCTCTAATCTACTTGAGAAGAGTGGGAAATTGCTCTCTAGTACCTATTCTCCAAAAAATTGATCTTATATATACATAATTTTTCCTAACCTTTTCTGTGTTTATACCTTCTGCTGACCACTGGTCAAATTTCTAGTGAGGGTGTGACGGGACTTCACACTTCTTCAGATCCCATCTATGTAGTACCTGCATGTAGCAGGTGCATAAAACGGTTGCTTAGTTGATTGTATAGTTTGAAGCTGCTTCTGGCCCATAGGAAAGAAGTCAGAGAGAGAGTGAAATTGTCTTTGTTGGGACACTTACACCCAAGTCTGTCTCTGAGCAATCCAAATAGAAAAGAACCCTATTTAAGCCCTTACTTCTGCCTGCAGCAGGCAGAGTGGGACCCCTAGGCACAGGAAACAAATAGGTCTCAGTGGAAATTTCCCACCTCCTGCCTGGCCCAAGCCCCTGCCTAGGCCCCTTATCAGGTTCCCCCTGAGTCATCCTGACCCAGAGACGAATTTAGATGCTGGAACCTTCAGGTCTTTCCCTCCCCCACTCCAAGTAAGCTGACTTTTGACAAATCAAAGAAAATTGCAGGCAAAAATTCTTGCTCTGGGTTCTCTTGCTACTGAAGCTCCACCAGTGTGGCTAACATCTTTCTCTCCTGTCCTGTGCCTCCGTAGCTATGACACTAATTTCAGCAGACTCTTCCCTCTGGGATAGTGTTAAACAGCATCCAGAGACATGAGGGGGCTAGGCAAGGAGCCATGGTGCCAAGCTTTTGTGCCAGTTTCTACAGAAACAGTTATGAAGGGAATGGGAGAAAGAAACAGGAAAACTAGGGTCTCCAAATCTGGGAACATAGGAGCCCCCTGGATTTTGGGGTTTTGAAGACTGGGTTTGAGCCCAACCAGTTCTCTTACTCTGGGTCCCCTCCTCCCTCTTGGCCTCTTCTTTCCAATAGACCTGCCAAGTGGGGATGAAAGGGGCATTGATGTTCCTTGGATGGGAGGGGGTTGCCGGTGGTGAGGGTGGTGGTGGGAGGGTGGTTCCCAAGCAGGAGGGGGGAGGCAGTTTGGGGGTCTGAGGGGGGCAGTCTGCTGGTGTTGCAGTTGGCAGCTCGGGTTCCATGGGCCATTGTTTCCAACTGGCTTGGTGCCCAGCCCCCGAAATGGCAGCTCAGGAACCGGGCTGAAGGGGGATGGGATGGGGATGATTCTGGGAGAGGGGTAGCTAGAAGGGGGGTTGGGGGGGAATTCAATCTGGTTTTCTTTTGCATAAGGCAACTTTGAATTTCCTTTGCCACATCAACTATCCCGTTCCAGGAGGCATTCCTCTGAGGGGCACAGGGAGGGTCCAATTATGGTGTGTATGTGTGTGGAAGTATAGAGTGACAAACCCACTCAAGCTCAGAGAGTCACAGCAGTTCCTCAGAAACCATCTTGTAGACATTGGGATTCAGCCAGTCTGAGCCGGTCTCGCCCTCCTTTTCTGGGCCGGACTGGGAGGGGTTAGCACCGAAGCCACAGGGTCTCTTGGGTCCCAGCCCGGGACACAGCGTCCTCCCCAAGCCCCCACTCCACCCCCGCTGGGTTAACCCCACCTCCGCGCCTGTTTACCCCGGAGTCAGAGCCCTTGGGGGTCCCCGGCCCCTCCTTCAGCCCCCCCCCGTTGGGGCCTTGACCCGGGAGTCCCTGTTGGCCATCCTCTCTCCCCTCCTGCGAACACCCTCTATTTATAGCGGCCCCCAGCATTCCCCGCCCCCGCTCCTTGTTGTCCAACTTCTCAAAGAGCAGCCGGAGAGCAGGCGTCGGGACGCAGCAAAGAAAGGAGGTACTAGGACCCTGGGCACCCGGGAGTCGAAATTTCTGCGCCCTCGACGCCCCCAACCCTTCTCCGGGCTGGCACACCGGCCCCCAGCCCCAGCCCGCGAGACCCCAACCTCTTCAGCGGCCGTCCTCGCCCACCTCCTCCTTCCTTAACCTAGCTCTCTGTTCCAGGGGGGCGGCAGTTGAAAATTTGGGGTGTCAGTACCTTGTAGGTCTTCCTCCGCCCAGCCCATAACTGAGTCTAGGGTCAAAGGGGGCTAGAGTACCACAGGTAGATACAGGCCATGGATAGGGGCGGTGTTGGGGTCGGGCGTGGGATCCCTTGCAGGGTTAAGGGGTGCCCACGCACGCCCCACACCTCTCCGTTGAGGGAGATGTTGTGTGGAGCACAAGTGGAGCCTGGAAGCATCCACCCGTTTGCTTTCCTCGCACTCCCTCCTGTCCCAGCACAGCCCCTCCCTGAGCGGAGGACTGTCTAGGGCGGGGTAAAGGGGGGTGTGTTTACTGGGGGTCTGGGGCGGATCTGCTGGGAGCTGTCGGCCCGTGGGCGGGCTGGGGCGGGCCGGGGGCGGGTCTGCGGGGAGTCCGAGCCGGGGCGGGCCCGAGTCAAAGGCAAGTGAAGGTGGAAGCGACAGCGGCGGCAGCAGGTAGGGGGAGGGGCAGGCGAGGGGCCGCCGGGCCTGGAAGGCGCCCGCAGGGCCGGTGGGCGGTTTGATTCCAATCTATTGAAGCTGGCGGCTCCGGGAAAGGGGCCCGCAAGGAGGGGGCGCTCGGTTGCTGCGCACAAAGGCGAGGGCTTTTGCGAGCGGCCGGGCGTGTTTGGGGTGTGTGAAGATTGTGTCCACGATCCCCAGCGCTTGGCGCCCGCAGCTCAAAGGTGTCGATCGTCACGCGGACTGACAGCGTAGGCACAGGCTCTGGGTGTTGGGCCCGGCCAGTGCTGTAAATCCTACCCATCCCTTCCCAGCTGGCGCTTGCCCTGACTCGCCGTCGGGGGGAGGCTGGGAGATTATGGGACCGCCCTCCCCACTTTCCCTTTTTGCCACTTGCCGGACCTACACAGAGGGTCGGGTGGAGGCGAGAAGCGAAGGCTTGAGACTTTTTTTTATCTTTAAATGGTGGAGGGAAACCCTCATCTTAAACGAGAGCTGTCAAAAATCTTGGGGATCCCCTACTCCTCCCTTTTAGTTTTCAGGAAGGAGATTTGAGTAGTAACCGACTAGGCCAAGGTCACACTGGTAGTGGTAGAGCCAGGGTTAGAATCCAGAGGTTCTGACAGTCATGCTCTTTCCTCCTCCACATCAGCACTTCCTTCTCGCCATCCCCCACCCCAGCCTGGACATGTGCCTGCTCCGTGTTGCCCTGCAGGTCCCTCCAGCCTGTATTGATTGAAGCCTAAAGAGGACACGTTCTCTGGACTCAGGGGTAGAGACTGGGGAGGGTTGGTGACCCAGGAAGTCTAGGTCTTGGCTGATGCTTCCTGTCCCTAAAAGACCCAGGGTCTGTCTCCCATGTCATTCACCCCATAACTGTGTTTTCTCAGACCCCAGAGTCAGGAGGAGTGAGAACCCTGACCCCTAATCCCACTGCATCCAACCAATAGGAGCTCAGCAAGTGACCCCACCCACAGGTCTGCACTAGTGTTCTGCCCCTCCCTGCCCCCTCTAATGTTGAATGTATGCTATTTTATTTGTAACCAGGAGGGAGTCTTGAGTCTTGGGACAAAGGGAGGCATTGGTTGGGTTGGATACTCAAGTACCTGTGTTGTAGTGCTCCTTCCCCTAGTTGGTCATTGCTCTTGCCATTTTTAGTCCCCTTTCCTTTCAGCTGCTGACCTTGGGCTTTAGTTGAAGGTCACAGTCCACAGTGAACTCTCATCACCCTATCCCTTTGTACCTTTAGAGTACCCAGTCACTGAGCCACGAGTTTCACCCTCTACCTAACTGGGAGTGTGGGTGTCCCCTAAATATAGCCTGGGAAATCAGAGCCACACTGCTGTTCTACTCTGGTATTTCCGTACAGGATAGGGGAAGGGTGGGGTCTGGAGGTGCCTGTGTTGAGGGGCAGCAGTAAGGTTGGCAATCTGAAGAGTAGTGTCCTGATTCTTCTTTTGCACCCCTTTCTCACAGGTGGTCTGGAAATGGAGCTGAGGCAGGATAGGTCCTGTGGGTATCCTGGAGTAGTCTTCAACTCCTGGGTTCCTCTGTACTCTGTATTGTCCAGTGTTGACAAGGGAAGCCCTGTGTTTGAGGAAGTGTAAGGGTGAGGAGGCAACCACCTGTCTTGTTTCCTCACCCTGCCAGGGCACCATGGCAGAGCTGCAGGAGGTGCAGATCACAGAGGAGAAACCGCTGTTGCCAGGACAGACCCCTGAAGCGGCCAAGGTTACTGGAGACCCTCTGGCTTCCCTGCCCAAATCCCAGCCCTCTGAGCATTCCCCTTGCCTCCTGGCTGCGAAGCCTACGGCTCTCATTCTAATGGCACTCCAGCTTTCTCCACCTCCTCCCATCTCTCATCCCATATACTGCAGTTGGGAACCCAGATCCTTTGTCTTGTCACTGCACTAACCTTCATCCTCTCCTGTCTCTTTTTGTCAATCTTTTTCTTTGGTCGTTGTTGGTCTCTTTTTACCTATGTGTGTCACTCCATCTGATTCTTCATGTGTGTGTATCTGTGTGCATCTGTCTGTATGTGTGTCTCTCCAGGAGGCTGAGTTAGCTGCCCGAATCCTCCTGGACCAGGGACAGGTAACAGCATGGGGGCAGTCCCAGGGTGGGAGGAGGGGCTGTCCTCTCCCTCAGCATCTAGAAAGGGCCCCTACCTGGTTTTTGTTTTCTTCACTTAAGTTCCCTTCCCCAGTTCTCCTCCTTCCTTCCTTCCTCTTCCCTTCTCTGAGTTCCTTCATACTTTCTAATCATTCTTTTCCATCCTCTAACCCTTCTCCACCATCATGTTGTCCTAAATTCTTGCTGATCCTATTTTTAATTTTGTTCTTTTTTCCTCTTTGCTGCCCCCATCTCCCGATTTTGTGTAGCTCCTTCTCTGGCCCCTTTTCTTCTCAGCCTAACTCTTCCCTGATGGTGTCCTGTTTTCCTACAGACTCACTCTGTGGAGACACCTTATGGCTCTGTCACTTTTACTGTCTATGGCACCCCTAAACCCAAACGCCCAGCGATATTCACCTACCATGACGTGGGACTAAATTGTAAGGACCTTCATTTTCTCCTCCCCCTCCTTTCTGGGAAGAGACTGGCAGGGGCGGGGTGGTGGTGGTGGTAACAATTGTAGAGGGAAGAGTCAGTGTGGGCAGGCAGGGAGCCATCAAGGAAAAGTTCTCTCCTAGCCTGATTGTGGCATCAAAGCAAGAGGGTGGGTGGGTTCTGATGTGGGGACACTTTTCCCTGTCTGATTCTCTTGTTGGGGTGATGTGGGTTCTCTTTAGATAAATCTTGTTTCCAGCCGCTGTTTCAATTTGGGGATATGCAGGAAATCATTCAAAACTTCGTGCGGGTTCATGTGGATGCCCCTGGAATGGAAGAGGGGGCTCCTGTGTTCCCTTTGGGGTGAGAATTAGACCCTTATCCCTTTCCCAGACTGTAAGGTACAGGGCAAGTGGGGAGAATGGACCAGGGAGGAGGAAGAGAAGGCAGTGGTGATTCTGGCAGAGGATAAGGAGGGTACCCTGAGGTGGTGAGTGTGGGCACAGATTGGTATTTCAACATTTCTTTCTTCCCCAGATACCAGTACCCGTCTCTGGACCAGCTTGCAGACATGATCCCTTGCATCCTGCAGTACTTAAAGTGAGAGGCCTGGGGACCCCTCCAAACCAGACCAGAGTTCTCTTTCCAGCACAAGGAGGCCCTTAACACTACTGTGCCCATCATGGTTCCTGGGCTAAGTTTTAGTTTCTGGCCTCAATATATTCTTTTTCCCTCATGCCCCACCTTAATTGTTGAAAGGAGGGCAGTCGGTTTGGAAAATTGATTAGAGTCCACAGAATAGCCTTAAGAAATAGGGGGGTGGGTGTCTGTGCTTAGCCCTGCCTCAGGCTGAGGAGGGGCTTCTTAGATCTGGAAGCTAGAGAGGAAGAGGTGGGGGTGACCTAATCCCGGAGGAACCAGACAGACCTGTCTCTTCCCCTCCCACTCTTCCCTCCTCCATACACAACACACCTGGTGAACTGGGAGTCCTGTGTAAGTGAGTGGGAGAAAGAAGAGAAGGCCACACAGGTGTCTTTGGCATGCAGAGGGAGGTACTGACTCTTGGGGTTTGTTCTTAGATTTTCCTGGGCACCATGGCTCTTGGCAACTCTGAGAACCTCCTTGCCTCTGTTTCCCCCATTCTGTTGTTCACTACAGTTGTGTCTGTTTTCACCTCTTGCTAAGTTCCATTCTTTCCATAGAAAGCAGAATAAGTTGAACTAGCTCCTAAGAATGTACAAAGAGCTTTGCATACAGGAAAAGAGTGGTTGGTAGTTCGGTGTTTCCTCTCAAGATATTAGCTCTCCCAGAGGATGCCGGGGCTAGGCTTCAGAGATCTACACAGGCATCCAGTGCCAACCTTGTCACCAGCTTTTAGCTCCTTAGTACCTTCCTTTACATCCCCCAAAGGAAGGTCCTTTGCTGTCCTCCTTTGTGCCTCTCAACTCAGGAAGGAGGGTGAAGAGTTTGAGGAAGCCGGGTACAGTGGCGCACGCCTGTAATTCCAGCACTTAGGGAGGCTGAGACAGGAGAACTGTGGTTCAAAGCCAGCCTCAGCAACGGCGAGGCGCTAAGCAACTCAGTGAGACCCTGTCTCTACATAAAACACAAAATAGGGCTGGGGATGTGGCTCAGTGGTCGAGTGCCCCTGAATTCAATCCCTAGTACAAAAGGGAAAAAAAAAACCAAAAAAGAGTTTGAGGAGACTACTGGGCTCTGAGAAGTTTTAGACACAGAGCCCATGAGACATATGTTTCCTTTTTAGTTTCTCTACAATAATTGGAGTTGGTGTTGGAGCTGGAGCCTACATCTTGTCACGATATGCTGTAAGAAATAAAAATTTCCAGATGGGGAAAAGGAGGGTCCTGACTGATTAAAATATTGCTTATTAGTGTGTGTTCAGAGGAGGAAGTGGGGATGAGGGTGGGGAGTCAGGCCCTATGGGAACCTCAGAATGGGTGGAGCTCAGTGGGGAAGGGGTAAAGGCCATGCTGTTTCTGATTTCCTTCTTTCTATTGCCCCTCAGCTTACCCACCCAGACACAGTTGAAGGTCTTGTTCTCATCAACATTGATCCCAATGCCAAGGGTTGGATGGATTGGGCAGCCCACAAGGTTTGGAGGACCTCTGTTTGGACATCTAGGGTGGGGGCTCCCCTTGTTTGGGTCCAGCTCTGCAGTGTAACCATATGGACTCGAGCTTCACATGGAGGGTGATGGGTAGGGAAGTGAAGCTGCGTCACTTTGTCTGGTCTCTTTTCCCCATAAGGTCCTGAACTTGTTCCCCTGCTCTTTCCTCATAGTTAACAGGCCTCACCTCTTCCATTCCTGAGATGATCCTTGGACACCTTTTCAGCCAGGTGGGTTGGTTGTGGAAGATGGAGGAAGTAGTGGGGACCAGCAGGGACTTGAATGCCTGGGATGACTTCCTTAGCCAGGACATGATCTGGGGAAGGAAGAAGGCTTACCTCTTCTTAAGCAGTGATTGCTGGCTTCTCTTTTCAACCCTGTTATCTCCTCTCTCTCCTTCAGGAAGAGCTGTCTGGAAATTCTGAGTTGATACAAAAATATAGAAATATCATTACACATGCACCCAACCTGGAGAACATTGAACTATATTGGAACAGCTACAACAAGTGGGTGGGCTGTGTGTGTGCATGTGAGAGAAATGTAGAAGTGGGAACTGGGGGTCATGGGAGGCACAGAGGACACAGGGGAGTCTGAGAAGTATGCAGTGTGGGAGGAGGGCGGGTTTGGTGTGCAGCTTGGGCAGCTCAGGACAGACCCAGAAAGAATTGTGAGGCTCTGTCCCCTTTCTCTTGTTTTCACCTCCCTTGGATTTTTGGATTCTCAGAGGTGAGATAATCTCTTGTTCTTGTGCCCTTCTTCCCACTTTGCTGCCCTCTGGTCAGGGATATAGGACATAAGTGACCATAGCAGTTTTGCTTGGGATCTGCCTGCTCTCTTCTCCTTTGGTTTCTACTTTAAATTACCAATATTTGATCATAAAGAAGGAAGATAGCTTTCTTACAAGGGAAGAGCTTATATCTGGATATATAGTATTGTCTGTCTAAAATTTCTACTCTTTGAACCCCTCTCTAGCCGCCGAGACCTGAACTTTGAGCGTGGAGGTGAAATCACCCTCAAGTAAGACTTCAAGAGATAAGCCTTTGCCTGTCTGCCTGGATTGTCCCTACGTGTTTATCCTTACAAGGAGAGTTTTTGTCAGGGAATTTCCCTGTCATATCTTGTCCCATTATATTTAGTATATCACCTCCCCTTAAGTCTTCTCCCTTTGAATTTTCTTGGTGGGGTTAGCAGAGGGAAAGAAGACTGGTTTTTCTTTGGAGCCAGACATTTTTCCTGCTGCTGTGCTAGGAAGAGGTGGATGAGGGAGTGTCGGGGGCTCACTGCCTTCTCCCCAACACTATGCCTGTAGGTGCCCTGTGATGTTGGTGGTAGGAGACCAAGCACCCCATGAAGATGCAGTGGTTAGTATGAAATTTGGGGGTAGTGAGGGAGAGTTGGGTTCTGAGGGTGGTGGTGAGAGGGTATTTTGGTAAGGGGCAAGCTCTATTTGGAACAGAGAGATCAACTGGTGGGGCATTAAGAATTTGATTCTTTTCTGGGTGTGGTAACACACACCTGTAATCCCAGTGACTCAGGAGCTGAGGCAGGAAGATCACAAGCTTGAGGCCAGCCTCAGCATCCTAGAAAGCCCTCAGCAATTTAAAACCCTGCCTCAAAATAAAAAATAAAAAGGACTGGGGATGTAACTCAGTGTTAAAGTGCCCCTGGGTTCAATTAAAAAAAAAATGGACATTAGAAAAAAATAATTTATTTCATTTCTGGCAAGGAAGGAGGCACTGGGTAGTTGGCTGATAGAGAAAAGAACTGGGATTAGGGTCCCTGGGAGCGGAGGACTCTTGAGTGAGTGATCTCATTCATTCAGCCTTCTCCTTACTCCAGGTGGAATGTAACTCAAAACTGGACCCCACCCAGACCTCGTTCCTCAAGGTAATTCTACTCCATGCTCAGCCTGACTTCTGGCCCCCTGTCTGGAGCCATGTAGCCTCTCTCCATTCAGCTTCTAAGTCTTCTTGGTTCTTCTGCATGGGAGCAAGTGGGGTGAATGGAGAATAAAACAAAGGGACCGGAGTGAGGAAGCTAGGAAAGAGAAACCCTTTTCTACCTCTCTGTGTGGATCATTTGATTTATGTGTGTGTCGTCTTTTTTTTGGTGGCTCTCTCCTGAGCAGATGGCGGACTCTGGAGGTCAGCCCCAGCTGACACAGGTGAGTACCCTGCTGTCCATGAGATGGGGAAGAGAGCTAGGACATTAGTGGCTCTCACCCACCATGGCCTTGGGCTTTTGCTGGGCCTCTACCCTCACCTCACGTACCTTTCGCCTCATCTTACTTCCACAGCCAGGCAAGCTGACCGAGGCCTTCAAGTACTTCCTGCAAGGCATGGGCTACAGTGAGTGTGGGGAGAGAGGTTATCATGAGGACGAGGGAGGGATGGGCACTGAGAGGGTGGAACCACCAGTTCCTGGACTCACCACCATCTGCCATCAGACTCATTAACTCCCTAGCCCCAGTTACAACTCTGGTCTCCACACCAGCAGCCTACACTGGGTTGCCGGTCTCCCTTCTTTTTGATTCCTTCTTATCCTTCTGTCTCCACAGTGGCCTCATCCTGCATGACTCGCCTCTCCCGGTCTCGCACAGCCTCTCTGACCAGTGCGGCATCCATTGATGGCAACCGGTCCCGTTCTCGCACCCTGTCCCAGAGCAGCGAATCTGGAACTCTTCCTTCAGGTCCTCCAGGGCACACCATGGAGGTCTCCTGTTGAATGACCCTTGTTGCCCTGGTGTGGGACCCAGTCCTCACCTCCCACAGCACTAACCTGGGAGGTGCATGAGGGCATTGGGCCAGAGTAAGCAAGGGAAATGGGCAGATCACTGGTGGGGAAATGACCTTGATCTTTGATTGCTACCCTAACCTTGACCTTTAACCTGTGATTCCCCCAGCTCCTGGGAGAGGTGCCTAATATCTCTTAGGGACCCAGACCCTTAAATTATCCCCTCTCCCATTTTGGTGTTATGGAGAAGGCATGTATCCTCTCTCCCTGATCTAGTTGTATGTAGATGAGGGATAAGAGGCTGTTGTAGCTGTCATGGTGCCTGGATCAGACCCTCCCTACTTATCCAATTTTTGCAAGGGCAGGGGATTTGGGGCTGGTGCTCCATTCACCAAAGCTGATATGGCTTTTTATTAACTCCTCAGGGCCCTAAAGGGAATGGGCCTCAATGAATGTGTGTCAGGGGAGGCTAGCTGGTGGGTTAGTGGTCCTCAGAATGTGATAAAATGTCCAGCATATAGAGAGGAAGTTGGAATGGGAGATGGTGGCAATGGATGAGTATGGTGGAAGGTCTGGAGCTGGGGCAATGGGAAGGGGCCTGGGGCCATTTGGCTGCACTAACCTTGGTAGCTGTCAATGTGTGTCTAGAGTGGGATAGGGGAGGAAGCCAAGCTTGAGCCAGGATGCTTGGGGCTTGGCAGAGGGGTGGGAAGGGCTATGCTGGGGCTCTGACCACACTGTGTTATGCATGGAAGGTGGCCTCCTGTCTCCCACAACTTTCTGCTGTGACAATAAACTAGATAAATCTGAGCACCATTATTGTTCTTGGTCTGACTATCCTGCATTGTGCGCATTTTCCTATCCTCTTCTTGCCCAACTCTTAATCTCCTTTTTTTTTGGCACCAAAGATTGAACTCAGGGGCACTCAACCACTGAGCCAAATTCCCAGCCCTGTTTTGTGTTTTATGTAGAGACAGGGTCTCATTGAGTTGCTTAGCACTTTGCCCTTGCTGAGGCTGGCTTTGAACTCGCATTCTCCTGTCTCAGCCTCCCTAAGTGCTGGGATTACAGGCATGTGCCACCGTGCTCGGCTTAAATTCTCTTTTTTTTTTTTTTTTTAAATTTTTTTTTAGTTGTAGATGGACACAATATCT
>PVHX01022935.1:0-26657 GCA_004024805.1 Geosciurus inauris
ATTCTCTCCTAGCAGCCCTATAGGGATATACATGCTTATGCAGGTGAGTACTGAAGCTCAGAGTGATCAAGGAATTTACCTGTAGTCAAACTCTGAAGAGACTACAACAACATAAAACAGATGAAAATAAGGTTTGCTGGGCATGGTGGTGCACACTTGTAATCCCAGGGGCACTGTAGCCTAGGGCAGAAGAATCATACATTCAAAGTCAACCTCAGTAATTCAGCAAGGCCCTAAGCAACTCAGCTAGACCCTGTCTCTAAATCAAATATAAAAAAGGGTTGGATTTGTGGCTCAGTGGTTGAGTGCCCCTGGGCTGAATCCCTGGTACCAAAAATTAAAATCTGAGGCACCACAGGTGCTTTGGGGTACATGGAGGAATATTTGAAATCCTTTATATTATGTAGCATATATAACTATTATATACCATTTTAGACTAGAGAGTCTACAACACTAGATAAGATATCTCATAAATTTTGTGAAAAACTAGTAAAGGGGTTTTCAGCACCTGGAGTGCTGATTCCTTCAGGCCCATGGCCAATTTTAATTATCCTAAGATAAAGCAACAGGAAATAGGAAGCTAAACCACACTGAACTCTTTTGCAGAAATTCTTTTGCTGATAGTCTTAAGATCAATTATGGTGAAGATTGCTGGAGAAGCTTAATTAAGATTTTCCTTGGAGGAGGGGGTGCCACTACAAAGTACTTAGTTGGACTCTAAGTATATAGTTTGTATGAGATAATCGGAAAGGTCAAAGATAAAAGGTTTCTTTCTTCTCTTTATTGTCTATGAAGTTGCTATTTTTGTACTTTGTTGACCCATTGGTGTTAAACCATGTTGTTCCATATTATACCAGAATTTTATTTTGCTGAGTTGTTCTAACAATCAAATAACAAGGTTGCCTTAGATTAATTCCTCTGGCTTTTACTTTTTTCCCAATAATTCAAAGTTCCCAACAGCTTTGTTTCATTTTTTACTCAGTAGCCTGAATTCACACTAGGCAGTGAATTTCCAACAAGCTGCTTCCAAAATCCATCTGGACAGACACCCTCACTGCCTTGTTCTCATTTTTTTCTCAACTCCAGTTAGTGAGCTCCTCAGAGCTCACTCCATAACTTAGACCAATAAATCAGCTCCAAATGGCCCAATCTCATGGTTTACTTTTCCTAAGTCATCAAACATATTGGCCAATCTCTTGGTATTTGTTTTCCTAGTTCACATTTGTTATATGAATCTTGCCTTCAGAGCATGTTTTCCGAGTCCTTCATCATTGTTACAAATGCCCGTAATAAACTGGGCATGGTGGCGCATGCCTGTAATCCAGTGGCTCAGAGTTTGAGGCAGGAGGATCTCGAGTTCAGAGTCAGCCTCAGCAACTTAGTGAGGCCCAAGGCAACTCAGCAAGACCCTGTCTCTAAATAAAATATATAAAAAAAGGGCTGGGGATGGGGCTCAGTGGTTAGGTATCCCTGGGTTCAATTTTTTATATCCATCCAAAATGCTCATAATGGTAAGAGCTCCTCCCACACCAGGTCCTGTAGATTGAGCCATGTGATTGTTATGGGACAGGCTACAGGAGCAATGACCAAACAGACTCCATTTTTTCCCTGAGACTCCATGTCATGTAAACAATGCTTCTCCCATGAGAACACCACACCTCTGTACCATCAATAGTTGGGTAGCATAGCATGTTTGGCAACATAAAATTGGCATTTCTTATACAATGTAAAATTCTTCTCTCTTTGGTTTCTATTTTTCATGTACAATGTACCCTGTCAGAGAATTATTGTCTAGACTTTAGATCTCATGACGTCAGTTTATGGTTTTGAATCATAGCAACACTTATGATTAACATGGCATTAGAATATAAAAGGTGGACTCAAACCCTGGTAGGGGGTCAAAGGTTAGAGACTTGCAGCCTTCCCCTTGGCCCATCAGCTGGTGGATCAGGACCAATGGCTAGTGAATAAAGATGGTTCCGGCTTCTGCTTTAAGATCAACTTGATGATTTATTGCAATCTCTCCATAACATGATGGAGCTGTGAACAGCACAGTGCAGTCTCAGAAGCATCAAACTTCAGGTGAACTTTAAAAATACATATTCCCTGCAGAGCACGATGGTGCACACCTGGAATCACAACTACTCAGGAGGCTGAAGCAGGAAGACTGCAAGTTCCAGGCCAGTCTTGCAACTTAGCAAGACCCTCAGCAACTAAGTAAGACCCTGTCTCAAAATTTAAAAAATAAAATAAAAAGGACTGGGGATGTGGCTCAGTGGTAAACTGTCCCCTGGATTCAATACTCAATAGAAAAAATTAAAATAAAAAACTTAACATTTCTTTTCTCCATGACCAAAAGTGAACATGTTCAATAAGCCTATTTATTTAATATTCCTGTCAAAGTGTTAAAATTATGCCCTATAAATTGGGTAAATTTGGCAAACTGATAAATCATCAAATTGGCTTCTAGGATATTGCGTTTTGTTGAGATGACTTGATATCAATTGCCCATTCAATAAGCATGTATTTTATCCACCTAAACTTTAGCTGCTTGCCTCATTCTCCCACATCACAGCATTTAGCTTAGTCAGTCATAAATAATGCTAAGAAAATTAGCTAACATTTATTAGTCAATATGTTGTTCCAACCCTAATCTCTTTTCTAGAATACATATAAACCAGTGTTCTATAGGCCAAAATCCTGCACAAAATTTACTTATCAACATCATTAATTATCATTACTTGAAGTTTTTTTCTTATTTCTTTATTTAGTACTTGGGATTGAACCCAGGAGTGCTTTCCTACTAAGCCAAATTCCCAGTTCTTTTTATTTATTCTTTTGAGGCAGGGTCTCACTAAACTGCTGTGACTGGCCTTGAACTTGTAATCCTGTCTCAGCCTCCCAAGTCCCTGGGATTATAGGTGGAATTTGAAGATTTTTAGTTAGCACAAATATACTCTGGTGCTCCATTTGCCTTGCAAACTCTCCACAACCTACTGATTATTCCTGCTTCTTTTTTCATTACATAATTCAATGTTGTGAGAACACTCTTGCTCACAATCCCTGAATGCAGAATCTCACAGGATAAATGCAAAATAGACACTTGTCTCTATGAACCCCTATTATTGATTTTCCTGTAAGCTGAACTACACTGTCCCCAACCTGAGAGTTCCCAGACTGTATTTGTCTTCTTCACAGTTGTTTCTACGAAAGCAAGCATTACCTCCAACATTAAACAGGTCCTAAGAAATATTTCTTCCATGTTTGAGGGAATGATGAAATCTTTCCTCCATTCTCATCATAGAGCTTTGTCAATCTTTCATTTTCCCTGCTTCCAACTTCACCTCCATCCAATGTACACCAGACATTTTCAATTTCCTAATGTAAAACAATCAAACAAACCTTCACTAATTTGCACTGGCCGCAGGATTAAAACAGGTTTATACCCCATGCCATTCATGATCAGGCCCCTTCCTGCATTTCCAGCCTCAACTTCCTTCACTCAATTTCACATTCATTTCTTCTAGCCAAAAACAAAACAAAACAATTCTGCCTCTGATTATCTGGACATACAATGCTTGATTTCTATTTTTAAGAAGATTGTTTAGATTGCCCCCACCCAATTGTGATTCTGAAAATATGTGGAGAAAGGTATTTGCTACATCTTGGTACATGCCCATTCTACTCTTTAGCCATCTACTCCAAATATCTTTGGGGATACTATTTATCTCTGTACCCTCTGATACTGCATTGAGAATTTGTGTTTAGTGATGGGGTACAAAGTTTAAAACACTTTTCCCTCAAAAGATAACTAGGTCAGGCATGGTCGGTACATGCTTGTAATCCCTGCACCTGGGGAAGCTGAGACAGAAGAATCACAAGGTCAAGGTCAGCCTCATCAAATTAATGAGGCCCAAATAGTTAACTAATTGCCCCAGAAGAATTAGCAGATTGTCTATTTTTTTCTCCTTAACTTTAAAAATAAATTTTATAAAATAAAAGCTGGAATTCACAAGTTCTATTAGTGGGTATTATTTTTCATTAACTGTTGATTTTCGCATGGCAAATACCAAAGATTTTTAGTTATTACAGTCCTTTACAGTGTGTCTTGATACCTCATAGGCCAATCTTACGTGGGAAAAAACAGTTCTTGTTTTTTCTGTATCAGTCATCAAACCATCCAGAAAGGAGAAAGTGTCCAGGGGTAAGAAAGTCCCCTGCCAGCTCAGAGGGGACAATAGTGCAGGATGCCTTGAGGTTACAGAATTCAAGTTCCATGTCCCTTGTGAAAGTCAAGTTGGATAGAAGAGAGGAAGGAAGCCCTTCTGAACATCTGTTTGTGGATTCTTCGTGGATTGACATGAACTACTCACATCTAAGTAAAAGTTTTATGTGGCATCTGGATTCCTGATGTGTGCAGGATTGGCTAACAATAAGAGCCTTCAAATGTGAGCTGTGCCCACTCTTTCCACCAACTTGGGTTTAGAAGTTATAAAACAAATCTAGCTCCCTATGTTCCTTTAACCCAAACCATTTTGTTTAAGTCACCTTGTTTCTTAATGAAGACCCAGAAGGAAGGCCATTTAAAATTTTTTCCCTACACTAACAACTAATGAGAACACATTTTATTAATAGACCTAAATTTATTTTTTTAATGGGATTTAAGAAGCCACATATTAATGAGAATTTATACTCCACATATGTGTAATATGTCAAAATACATTCTACTGTCATGTGTCTCTAAAAAGAACAAATAAAATTTTAAAATAAGCCATGAATATTAGCATTTATATTTAGCTACTAACTTTTCACTATTTTAACTTTCTTAGAAGTAACTCATATGTTTTATATTTGTCACATTATGTTTAGACTGTACATGAAAAGTACACTCATGAACACATATCTCAATGGCATTTATTTAGTTTATTTACTTTTAACTGTTACTCCTAGATTACCCATAAAGACCAAGATACCAGACATGCATAGTATTTTAAGATTTTTAAAAGCTTATCTTGTTTTTCTTTTTCTTTTTACACTCAAACGAGTTTAGGAGTTAACTCTTAGAAATCTGCTTTCCAGCTAAGATTGGCTGAAATAAAAAAAAACAAACCTCCAAATGACCATGAATTTAAAAAAATTATCTTTTTTCTTTTATTAATTAATTGGAGTTATTAAAATTATCTAAAAGCTGTTTGCAAGAAAATTATATGTTATATATGCCAATCAAACAAAATATTAACTTAGGTACATAAACAAAAAGTAAATTTTTTGATTTTTTTTATTAGTGCCCATAATAGTGGGTTCATTTTGAGATAGTCATATGTGCATGGAATATAATTTGCTTTATTTCATTCCCCACTACTTCCTCTTTCTTCCCCTTTTTTCCTTCCCCATTCTCTTTCTCTATTCTTCTGATCTTCCTTCTATTTATTTTATTTTTATATTGGTGCTTTATAGGTATACATGCAAGTAGAATCACTGTGGTACATTGACATATGTACTGAGCATAACTTGGTCACTTTTATTCGATGGTTTCTCTCTTTTCCTGTCTCTCCTCCCATCCCCAAGTCTCTTCCTTTACTCCATTGAGCTTCCTTTTATTTTCATGGTGTGCCTCACTCTTTTTCCCCCCTTATTTTTCTCTCTGCACAGGAGAGAAAACATTTGATCCTCGAATTTCTGAACCTGGCTTATTTCACTAAGCATGACGTTCTCCAGTTCCATCTGGCAAATGCCATAATTTCATTCTTCTTAATGGCTGAGTAAAAACTTGATTATGTCTACATACCACATATTCTTTATCTCTTGATAGGCACCTGGACTGGTTTCATAACTTGATTCTAGTGAATAGTAATGTTATAAACAGTGAGGTCCCTGTATCATTATAGTATGCTCATTTTAGTTCTTTATGGATAAATACAAAGACATGAAATAGCTGGGTCAAGTGGTGGTTCCATTCCTAGACTATTGGGCATTCTCATACTGCTTTGCAGAGTAGTTGCACTAATTTATAATCCACCAACAATGTATGAGTGTACATTTTGCCCCCACATTCTCCTCAGCATTAATATTTGTATTCTTGATGATTGCCATACTAACTAAAGGATGAGATTAAATCTCAATGAAGTTTTGATTTGCATTTTCCTGGTTGTTAAGAATATTGAACATTTTTGCTTGTATTTCTTGGCCATTTGTATTTTTTTCTTTTGAGAAGTATTTGTCTATTTTGCCCACTTATTGATGAGGTTATTTGGGCATTTTTGGTGTTAAGTTTTTTTAAGTTCATTACATGTTTTGGATATTAATCCTGTATTAGAGGAGTAGCTGGAAAATATTTTCTTACATTCTATAGTCTGTCTCCTCATACTTGTTTCCTTTGCTGGGCAGAAGCTTTTTAAAATTTGTTCTAATTAGTTATACATGACAATAACATGCACTTTGATACATCATACATAGATGGAGTATAATTTCTCATTCTTGTGGTTGTACATGTTTAGAATCCCACTGCTCATATAGTTGTATATGTACATAAGTTAATGATGTTTGTCTAATTCTACTATCCTTCCTATCCCTATACCCCAACCCATCCCTTCACTTCTCTCTACTTATTTTCAAGTTACTCTATTCTTTTCTAGCACTGCCCACTTTTATTACAAATAAGCATCCACATATCAGAGAAAACATTCTACCTTTGGTTTTGGGGAATTGGCTTATTTCACTTAGTGTGCTATTCTCCAGCTCCATTCATTTACCAGCAAATGTCATAATTTTATTCTTCTTTAAGGCTGAGTAATATTCCATCATGCGTATGTGTGATATACATATGCATGATATGTGTGATATATCTAACATTTTCTTTATCCATTCATCTGTTGAAGAGCACCTAGGTTGGTTCCACTGTTTAGGTATTGTGAGTTGAGCTGCTATTAACATTGATGTGCCTGTGTCACTGTAATATGCTGATTTTAAGTCTTTGGGTATAAAATGAGGAATGGGATAACTTGGTCAAATAGTAGTTCCATTCCAAATTTTCTGAGGAATCCCTATACCACTTTTCAGATTGGTAGCAACAATTTGAATTCCCACAAGTAATGTTTGAGTGTACCTTTTCTGCCACATCCTTGCCAACATTTATTGTTGCTTATATAATTGCCATTCTGACTGGGGTGAGATGAAATCTTAGATTAGTTTTGATATGCATTTCCCTAATTGCTAAAGATGTTGAAATTTTTTTTATATATTTGTTGATTGATTGTATTTCTTCTACTGTGAAGTGTCTGTTCAGTTGTTTATCCCATTTTTTTATTGTTTTTTGTTCATTTGTATTTTTGGTGTTAAGTTTTTGGAGTTCATTATATATCCTGGAGATTAATGCTCTCTCTGAGGTACATGTGGTAAAGATTTTCTCCCATTCTGTAGGCTCTCTTTTCAAGATATTTATTGGTTTTATTGATGAGAAGCTATTAATTTAAATCCATCCCATTTATTGATTCTTGATTATATTTCCTGTGCCTTAGGAGTCTTGGTAAGAAAGTCAGATCCTAGGCTGACATGGTAAAAAATTTGTGCTACTTTTTCTTCTATTTGGAGCAGGGTCTGTTCTAGTGCCTAAGTCTTTCATCCACTTTGAGTTGAGTTTCATGCATTGTGAGACAGGGGTTTAATTGTATTTTGTTACATGTGGCTTTCCAATTATCCCAGCACCATTTGTTGATGAGGCTATCTTTTCTTTGCTGTATGGTCTTTGCACTTTTGTCTAGTATGAGGTAACTGAATTTATGTGGGGTTGTCTCTGTGCCTTCTATTCTGTACCACTTGCCTATGTGTCTGTTTTGGTGCTAATACCATGTGTTTTTTTTTGTTGTTGTTGTTGTTTTTAACTATGGCTCTGTAGTATAGTATAAGGTCTGATATTGTGATGCCTCCTGCTTTACTCTACTTGCAGAAACATTTAATTTAATGGTATCTCACCTATTGATTCTTCATTTTATTTCTTTACCCTAAAGGGTCTTGCTTCATTTTATTTCTTTACCCTAAAGGGTCAGTGCCTGTGCCAATGAGTTTAAGTTCTGACCTTATGTTCTTGTAGCAATTCCAAAGTTTCTGGTCTAAGTCTTTGACCCATTTTGAGTTGAATTTTGTACAAAATAAAAAATGAAAATTCAGTTTCTCTTTTCTACATATGGATAACAAGTTTTCCCAGCATCATTTGTTAAAAAGGCTATGTTTTGTCCAACATATGTTTTTGGCATCTTGTTGAGTATCAGATGACTGTATCCATGTGTGTTTGTCTCTGTGTCCTCTATTCTTTTCCCTTGGTCTTCATGTGAGTTTTTATGCCATTACCAGAATTTTTTGATTACAGTAGCTTTGTGTTATAATTTAAGATCACGTGTTGTGATTCTTCCAGCATCCCACTTCATACTCAGAATTGCTTTGGCTTTCTGGGCCCTTAATTCATCCAAATGAATTTTAGGACTATTTTTGTAGTTCTGTGAAAGATGTCATTTATACTTGATGGGTATTGCATTGAATCTGATAATGCTTTGGATAGTATGACCATTTTGAAAATATTAATTCTGCCTATCCAATAAAATGAGAAGTCCTTTCATTTATAGGGCCTTTTCTAATTTTTTTCTTCAGTGTTCTGTAGTTTTCATTGTAGAGGATTATTACTTGCTTGATTACACTTATTCCATCTCTCCCAAAATTTTTTGATGTTATTGTTGATGGGATAGTTTTCTTCATTTCTTCCTTATTAGGTTTATTATTCAAATATAGGAAAGCCATTGATTTCAGTATGCTAATCTTGTATCCTGCTGCTTTGGTAATTTTTTTTATCAGCTCCTGAAGACTTCTGGTGGAGTTTTGGGGTTTTCTGGATATAGGATTATGTCACCAACAAACAGAGATAATTTGACTTGTCCAATTCCTATTTACATCCCTTGAATTTTCTACTCTTCTCTGATTGCTCTGGGTAGAGTTTCAAGAATTCTATTAAGTAAGAGTAGGGAGCAGACATTCTTGTCTTTTTCCTGATTTAGAGAAAATGCCTTCAATATTTTTCCATTCAGTTTGGTGTTGGTTTTGAGTTTGTCATATATATCCTTTATAATGTTGAGGTGAGTTCCTTCTATCCCTAGGTTCTCCAGAATTTTTAACATGTATGAGTGCTATATTTTGTCAAAGGCTTTTTCTGCCTTAATTCTTGCTCTTAATTCTATTTATGTGGTGAATTTTATTCATAGATTTATGTATGTTGAACCTACCTGGCATCCCTGGTGTATTATACACTTGATCATGGTGTATTATTTTCTTGGTGTTTTTGAATGTGCTTTGATAATATTTTATTAAGGATTTTTGTGTTTATGTTCATCATGGGTATTGGTCTATTGTTTACCTTTTTGATGTGTCTTTTCTAAAGTTTAATATCAGAGTAATTTTGGCTACATATAATGAACTCAGGAGGATTTCTTTCCTTCCTATTTCAAGGAATAATTAGAGGAAGACTGGCATTATTTCTGTTCTTATTTTTGATGGAGAGGGTGGCCAGGGATTGAATCCAGGTGTTCTTAACCATCGAGTAACATCCCTATTCTTTTTACCTTTTATTTTGAGACAGGGTATTGTTAATTTTCTTATAGTCTTATTACATTTGTGAGGCTGGCTTTGAACTTGGTATCTTCTTGCCTCAGCCTGTCAAGGTGCTGGGATTATATATGTTCACCACAGCACACAGTTTTGTTGTTGTTGTTGTTTTGTTTTGTTTGGTACTAGGGATTGAACTCAGGGGTACTCGACCACTGAGCCACATCCCCAGCCCTATTTTGTGTTTTATGTAGAGACAGGGTCTCACTGAGTTGCTTAGCACCTCGCCTTTGCTGAGGCTGGCTTTGAACTCACAATTCTCCTATCTCAGCCTTCCTAAGTGCTGGGATTATAGATGTGCACCACCGCACCCGGGCACAGCACACAGTTTGATCTTTTTGTTTGCTTTTTTTTTTCTGGGAGAAGGTGAATTAGTTCAGCATAAAAGTTTGAAGGACTCAGCTGAGAATTTATCTACTCTTGAGCTTTTCTTTGTTGGAAAACTTTTACTTGCTCCTTCATTCTCACTGCTTGATATTGGTGTTTTTAGCTTTTGTACATCTTCATGGTTCAATTTGAATAGTATATATATGTGTAGAAATTTGTCAATATCTTCTAGGTTTTCCTGTTTACTAGAGTGTAAATTTTCAAAATAATTTCTAGTTATAATTATCCTCTGGATTTCAGAACTGTTTGTGGTGATATCTTCTTTTTCATCTATAAGTTTGTTTATTTGGGTCTTGCCTCACTTTTCGCTGGAATTGCTCAATCTTATTTATCTTTTCAAAGAACAAAATTTCAAAAACAACCCCAAAACATTGATCTTTTGTATCTTTTCAATTCTCAATTTTATTAATTCTGACTCTGATCTTAGTTATTTTCTGTCTTCTACTAATTTTGGAATTAGTTTGTTCTTCCTTTTCTGAGGCCTTGACATGTAACATTATATTATTTATTTAGGATCCTTCTATTTTATTTCATACAAGCACTCAGTGTTATAAACAGGCCTCTTAGACATGCCAGCATACTGTCACAGATATTTTGATATGTTGTACCTCTGCCCTCATTTTTTTCTGAACAATTTCATTTCTCCCTTGATTTCTTCTATGACTCATTCCTCATTCAAATTGTATCATTTAATCTCCAGATGTTAAAATGATATGTTTTTATCTTGTTATTACTTCCTAATTTTATTCCGTTATGAACTTAAAAGATGCAAGAAATTATCTCTGCATTATTATAATTGCCAATATTTGTTTGGTTTCATAAAATATGTTCTAGTTTTGAGAAGGTTACATATGCAGATGAGAAGAAAGTAAACTTATTTGTTGATGGATGAAATATTTCATAAATGTTTGTTACATTCACTAGAGTAATGGTATTTTTTAGTTCTGAAGAGTTTTTCATTGGTTTGTGTCTAGACTACCTATTTGTAAGAGAGGTGTGTTCAAATCAACTTCTTTTAGTGTACTGGGGTCTATTTCATTCTTTATATTGAGTAGGGATTTTTTAATGTATCCAGGTGCACAAATATTGGGGACATAAACATTTAAAATAATTGTATCTCATTGTTGAATGATTCCCTTAACTAGCATGAAGTGACCTTTTTTGTCTCTTCTGACTAATTTGGGCTTGAAGTCTATTTTTCACATGTGAGAGTAGTTTCGTGCTTTTTTAAATTCTCTATTAAAATATTTAAATTTTCCACAGAGGTAGCTGAAGTTGAGTATTTATATCCTATTCCAAACTATCCTTCTGTCCCTTGCTGTGCCTCTTAGAAGGAGTCAGGACTGGGTAGCATAGGATTCATTCCAACTTTCTTTTGGAATTTTTTTCACTTCATCTGCTGGAGAAAATTGAAGTAGAGCCAATTGAAGCTGCTCTCAGCTGCTCTGCTCACCAGTCAGTACAAGGGAAATGGAACTGAAAGAAGTTACAATTGGTATTTTCTCCAGACCTCTTCCTCCTTGAAAGCAGTGCCTTTGGACATTTCTAGGCTTATGTACTCTGGAGAGATTAAATCATTGCACCCCTAGGGTAGAGTAGATGTTGAGCTCACCTGGGCATCTAGGAGTCTGTTGTCTCCAGAGTTGTATTCAGGGTGAGTTGACAGACCTCTGAGTGAATGTTGCAAAGTAAACTTCTTTTAGCCCATCTGCCACCCAAATTTGGGTTTCCCAGTTTCCATCTCCAATGTAATTACACCCACCTGATCAATTTTTCCTGACCTTTGCAGTTGATCATCGGTGTCACAGAGCTCAAAATAAATTTGGATTGCATTCTTCTGTCCCTATTGAAATCATTCTTTTCTTACCCAATGTACTCCTGCCTGCCCAATGTCCCCTACCCTTTTCTCCTGGTTACTCATGTTTCAGCAGGCTCGAGGAGCAACCAGGATGCATTTTTTCCTGTTCCTCTCTCCCGAATCCCCCTGGATCCACTATTCTCTGGGACTACTTTGATATTGTCATTTGCCAACTTTGCTTAAGTCATGCAGTAAACACTAGCTGAGACAGAGTAGAAGCACTTGTTAAGGACTCTCAGGTTCCCATGGGAGCAAAACTCAGCATAAACCCTTCGAGCTGGGTCTCCACCTCTTCTTCATTAGAAGGTGAGAAACATGGAGCACTTTTTGTGTGCCAATTTGGCTACTGTGTTTCTCTTTCTTTTTGTATTGCCCTTCCCTTTGTGGTAACATAGCACCAGATTTGCCCCCAGGCTTTTGTGTAGTTTCTTACATTTTTTGTTCACTGCACCAAAATCTCTGTGCTTCTGCAAATCTTGGACATAAAAATAATGATTTATAATGGTTTTCCTCAGGTACTCAATTCATTATGAAGTCATATTCCTGTCGTCCAAATAGCAGAGCTGGTGGGAAGTTCCTCTTTCCTACTCTGACATCTTGCCCATTCCTCTAAAAGTGAATATTTTAAAAGCCATAAAATTTTATTATGGGCTCAATAATGTTAAAAAGTTTAAGAAAAGGAAAATTCTGCCCAAAAGACTGAAGCAGACCACCACCAAAATTTTTCCTAGGGTGCCAGCTATGGTGGTGCATGCCTGTCATTACACAGACTCACGAGGCTGAGGCATGAGGATTGCAAGTTTGAAGCCACTCTCAACAACTAAGCAAGGCTATATGTAAGTTAGTGTGATCCTCTATCAAATAAAAATAATAAGTCCTGGAAATTTGACTCAGTGGTACAGTGTCCCTGGCACAAAAATATAAGTTTTAAAAAATATTCTTAGAAATATCAGAGGCAGGTTTTTTTTTTTCTCTTTGCTTCTTTTTATTTGTCATTGGTGAAGTGTCAAACATCTACCAATTATGAAAAAGATTCTCTCCCCTCAGGTACTGCTGTGTCATTGCCCATATGAATTATCTACCTAATGGCTTGAGAAAAGACTATTAGTCAAAAGTGCAAATTTCAAAGTCCTTTGCCTAGACATAAATTTTAAATTCAGTCTATTGTCAGAGGATTTCAAAAGACCAAAACCATAAAATTACACCTCTGAGGGTTCTGAAATTATACATACACACACACACACATAGACACACACATACACATACACACAAAACAAAATAAAATCTGTAATTCCATAATTCCTTTTGGAGCTCCTTTACTTTGATGTAGACATGCATGATGAAAAAGTCTTCCAACCTCTCAAGGTTTTAATTACCAATAACCTGGACAGAAATACTATTATATAAATCTCAGATTTTCTCTAAGGCTTCCTATGGTTAGGTATCCTCAGCCAGCCTCCTCTTCAGGATGAGTATTTCTTTCAATCTCCCAGACACCAGGAAAAATCGCAATGCCCTAAGCCTGTGGCTTACCTTTAGCATGATTCTTTGACCTTCCCAGTTCTTCTCTAGAGTATCATGACTCATTAGCTCACTCATAGGCCAAGTACTACTCACTTATCTGTGGACACTTCCAAGCAAAAGGCTTCAAGTGACCACTAAGTTTTCCCAAAATGACAACAGTGCAAGGCTGAGTCAGGCTCCAAGGTGACACTTTCCCTTTTCATCTCAGGGCCTGCCATCTTGGGAAAAGTTGCCATTGTTCTCTGCGTCTCTCATTGTGAGTCCAGTAACAAAACCCTAGGAGTCTCTGAGGGAATTATCCCCTTTAACAATTTTATAACAAAAAAATGAGTTCACATCTTTGTGTATGCAAGTGCAAAAAGCCAATTCAGGAGATCAAACAATGGAGAAAGATGTATTATGCACAATAGGTGAGGAGAGCACTCAGGTTATTTGCAAAACAATGCTTTGCCCAAAAAATGAAAGTATGGGATTTTATTTGTACAGCCTATACAGATTTATATGCGAAATTATGTGTGGGAGCTCTGCTAGTCTACTCTCTCTCAGTTTTTCCACAACTATAGGCTTGATGGGAGGTAGAGCATTATGACAGGGTGATGGTGAAGCAAAACTGCTCAGCTCATGACAGCTTGGAAGCAGAGGAAGAAGAGGTCATGGACAAAATATACCCTCCAAGGATATGCCTGTA
Organism: Geosciurus inauris; assembly: GCA_004024805.1. Lineage (NCBI taxonomy): Eukaryota > Metazoa > Chordata > Mammalia > Rodentia > Sciuridae > Geosciurus > Geosciurus inauris. The sequence goes on from PVHX01022935.1 coordinate 14,106, forward strand.
TTGTCCCATCTTCTCAAATGAGGCCCTACCTCTCAAAGTTTCCAACATCTCCCAATTGTGCCAGCAGTGTGGGAAAAAAAGGCTTCCACACCTGAGACACTGGGGGGCATTCCAGATCCAAACTCTAGGAGGGGAGGACACATTGCTCACTTTAGGGTCACAAATAATAGGTTTCATTAAGAAAAATGGTGGACACAAACACTTCTGGGCATGCTGAGTTCTATTTTATAATGAGAGATTTTTTACTCTAGGGTGCCTTAAAGACTAAGTCAGAGTGACTTGGTGACCTTGGTTGGTTCCTTAAAAATTTCTCCAAAGTGTTTTACTAAATAAAAAGAAGATATAGTTATAGTCCTTCAAAAGTGCAGAATCTTTCTCCCTCAGCATTGTATAAATTTGCTTCTACAGATGTCTGCCTCACTTGGTGATTAATAGGAAGAAATGTCAGCAAGAAGGTGAATAGAAATCCTTGGACCCTCTTTCCCACCATGGACACAGCAATTTTCCAAACCATTGTCATATTCCCTTTGCAAGATACTCAGAGGCTGGCTGAGGAGCTCCTACACACAAGTGCAAATCCAGCCACATTAAAGCTAGTGGAGTCACACTCTGAGTTCAAAGCTCTTTTTTATTTCCTCTCTGTATCAATTACAAGCATAAATTTGTTTTTCCCACACCATGTTCCATATCTTAATGACTCACTATAAAGTTAGGTGAGAGCACTAACCTTTTCCCTGTATATCCCCCCACTTCCAGGCTATGGGAAAGGTCCCAATAATAAAGTAGTTATAAAAGTTTAAAGCAAAGACTGGCTATGGCAGAAACCATGCACAGATCTTCAAATGGCAAACTTCTGAACAATCATGTTTTCTTAAATTCACAGGTCTGGACACTTGATAACCTTGGGACCAATATAAGATATTCACAATCCATGCTCCAGAGCTGACTTTCTCAATTGTAATGAAATGCCTTCATGCCCACTTGATTGAGTCTGATATAAAAATCTCACAAAATATACTATAAATCAGATGTAGCACCACATGATTGCAGTCTCAGTTTCTCAAAAGCTGAGGCAAGAGGATCACAAATTTAAGGCCATGTTTTAAGATAAAAAGGACTAGAGTAAGGATATAGATAAGTGGTTAAAAGCTTGCTTTGCAAGCACAATGCCCTTGGGTTTGATTCCCAGAATCACTAAAAAAAGAAACCCTCAAAGCAAATAAAATTTAATAAAAAACATGGGGAAAAGCAGGACAAACTAGGAAACTTTTAATAGAAACACTAGCATTTAACAAGAAAAAGAACTCAAATGAGCAAGATAGCAACCCAATTTTATACTTTAAGGTATAAAAGATGAACAACTTAAACATAAAGTAGCAAACAAAATAATAAAGGTTAGAGAAGAAATAAAGTATAATTTGGAGTACAACACAAAAAATCAAAAAAATAAAGAGCTGGAGTTTTAAGAGCTAAACAAAATTGAAAATCCCTTAGCTACATGAACTAAGAAAAAAGGAGACTCTCAAATAATCAAAGTCATATATGAAGGAAGATACATTCCAACTTATGCCACAGAAATAAGAAACATTAAAGAAATTATTATGAGCAGTTATATGCCAACAAAATGGATACAACAGAAGTTAATATACCCCAAGAAACAGCAAGAAATGACAAAACACTTGAAGAAATAAAAATTTGCACAGGACCTTAACTTATAAAGAGATTTTTTTATAAATGATAAATAACTAACAAAGAAGGAAAATCCCAGGATCAAATAGTTTCATTGGAGCATGCTACCACACATTTTTTATTAAGAAATTACCATAAATCATTCTTAATCTCTTCAAAATTATAAAACAAGAAGAAATACTTTTAAAGTCATTCTACAGGGTCAGAATTGCCCAGATGTCAGGGCTGGGGTTGTGGGCTCAGTGGTAGAGTTCTTGCCCAGCACATAGGAGGCACTGAGTTTAATCCCCAGCACCACATTAAAAAAAAAAAAACAACCTTTATTAAAAAAATAAAGAATTACCCAGATGTCAGAGCCAGGCAAAAACACTACAAAAAAATATAGACCAACAAATTCTGAAAAATCTTGTGAGAATATTCTCACCAAAATTCTAAACAACTGAATTCAAAAATATATTTTTTAAAAATTATAGGGTTGGGAATATAACTCAGAGAGTATTTGCCTAACTTGCATGAGGTGCTGGATTTGATTCTCAACACCATACACATACACACATGCACACACACAGGAAAATAAATAAAATAATTATACACCATGATCAAGTGGAATTTATTCCTGAAATGGAAGGATGACTCAAAATGTGGGGGCATGCCACAAGATGGCGCCAAGCAGTCAGCTCAGTGCTGACCACGCTGCCCTGAGAAGCCACCTCCCCGTACTCTTATTGGCTGACCTCTGCCCCCATACTGTTTTAGCCGAGTGACCCTATACTGTTTCAGGTGGACAGCCCCTTCCGCATTCTTAGCTTAGAAACTGGACACCACTGGACCATCCTTCCTATATAAGCCTGTGAACCCCCTCAATAAATCGGTACTTGCTTAGACGAGACCCCCCGGTGCATGGTGGCTTTGTGCCGGGCGGCTTTGCCTTTCTGAGTCCGACCTCATCGGGGGATCCCGGGGGGCTCTTCTCACCCGCTGATTGAGGAGGAGATTGATACCTGGCTGGGGGAACCCCGATATATGGTGCCCGGAACAGGGACATGAAGGGGCCGAGGAACCTGGGATGTCGCAGGGACCTGACTTATATATAATTCGGTGGGCTGAGTAAACACAGGGAATCAAGGTAAATCATCCCCGGAAAGATGGGGCAATCTTCTTCAAGGGTGGAAGACCCCGCGCTTAAAGTGCTAAAATATAAAAGCAGAGGCTTAGAGATTTCAGATATTCAAGCTAAGAGTCTGGGGGGCGCTTATAGGCATGGCTCTCTGGCCCCGGCTCCTGGCAGCAAATTTCTTTAATGTAGATACCTGGAATAAAGTGAAGCAACTAGTATGCAAGCGAGAAATCAATTTAAGAAAAAATTCTCCTGTGGGAGTGTACCCCACGCTTATGGCTTTAAAGGGTTGTTTTGTGCCCGACCCATCTCCTAGAATAAAGAAAGGGAACTTAACCATTCCCCTCTCCCAGACGCGCTCTAAGAAGGAAACTTCTATCCGAGAGCAAATAGCCCTTCCCCTCCCTGAGGTGCCCTCTGAAAGGGGAGCTTCTGTGGGAGACTTAACCCTTAACTCTCCGGCTCAGGAGGAGAAGAGCAATGTTATAGCACCCTCTGAGCACTCTTCCAAAGCCCGGAGCCCACAGGGCCCTCCTCCCTCGGCTTCTCCGGGAAAACCTCTTCCCGGCCCCCGCCATACTGTCTTCCTCCGACACAAAGCCTCCCGCCACTTAGTTCAAACGGCAGGAAACCAACGCCATCTTGCCTTTGTTCTGATAGGGGGAAGCCACTGAGTAGGGAGGAGCCAATGCCATCTTGCTTTGAGGGCGGATCCTTGTCGCTGACTCAGAGCCAGCTGCCTTCTTGTCCTTTCAGTGAAAACTATAGCCTACCATTTAGCAACGCTTCTGAAGCCCCACCCACATCCATTCGGGCTTTCCCTGTTAATGTTAATCCAGGCAGTAATAGAAAAAAAAGCCCGGACAGTTCCCCGGGCCAAACTGAGTTGGAGTACATTCCATTGCTAAGGGAAAGCCTGATAAGGGATTTAAAACCAAGAAACAAAAGGGAATTATGTTCAAATTAACTTGAGGTTTCTCTTTCCCCTTTTCTCCTCTCTCCCTCTCCTTTTTTCTCATGTTGCTTTATTAAAATAATTAACAGCTATGCCATTTTTTTCCAGGACTCTAGGATTTTGAATTCTATATATTTTTTAAGTTCCTGATTTTGACTCTGCACACTAAAATTAAGATTTCTGATCAGATACATTTTATCCAACTATAAAAGTTCTTTTACACTCTAATTCAAAAAGAGGCCTCTATTTTTCATGTGATGTCTATCTGTGTTTTTGTCTTGTGTATTGTTTACATGTGTTTATATATCAAATCTAATATATGTAGTGCTCATAAACTAAAACTAAAAAATGGATCCAAATACCTTTGATTCCCATGATTCAAAGGTTTAATTTAAATTGGATAAACAAATAAAATTAATGAAGTCTTTAAAATCACTACCTCACATTTTTCTTTCCAGATGGTTAGACAATAAAGGATATTGTTCTCTATAAAATATTTAAAATGTAATTAATCATCTTTCTTTCTAGGATTTCCTTCAGTAAAAAAAGATGACTTAAAAGTGCTAACTAAATGTGTTTTTTTATGGATAATCTGAATTAAACTTAAATAGATCAAACTTAACATATGGGACAAACTCTATAAATGTGGGTTTCATAAGGTTGTTGCTCAATGAAGGATTTAAAATTGCTTTGTCATCACTAAAACAAAATTACTTAATTTAAAGCCCAACAGGTATAATTCTATGTACTTAAGCATTGTGTTTTCATAAATAGTAAATAAATGTAATTCTCTAACACAGCCTAATTCTATCTTAAGGTTAAAAGCCAGTTCCACAAGAGGTCATAAAAGTTTATTTTCCTGTTTTATTTGCTTGGACCATGTTTTTATTAGATGTTTTCATAAATAGTACATAAATGTAATTCTCTAACACAGCCTAATTCTATCTTAAGGTTAAAAGCCAGTTCCACAAGAGGTCATAAAAGTTTATTTTCCTGTTTTATTTGCTTGGACCATGTTTTTATTAGATGATTTCCCTCCTTAAAATCTAAGTGGCACTCTCATTCTGAAACCTGAGTTTCCCCCTTATCTAGGATGTTGACTGCCAGAGCCTTATTAGTTGTGAACCTTCCTTTATAACCCTTTATGTTTCAGACTTCCTTGCTTCTAGATGAAGCTGGTGCCCTCACTGCTTAAAGGGGACAGCCTTTAAGCTGTACAACTGATTTGTGTACACAGTGTAGGCTTGCTTAATTTGATTTAAAAATTGGAGTCAATTATCCTTTCTTTGTGTTCTGGGTTCTAGACATAAAGACCTAAAGGTTTCTACTGTTTCATTTAAAGTACTATAAATAACAAACTGTTTCTTATCATTAGTATTGTTTTGGGATATAAATTAAAAAAAAATTAAAGATTCTAGATATGGTACTTAATAAAAAATATTTCTATATAAAAAAGTCTTCATATGGTTAAAAAAAAAACAAAAAATTTAAAGTAAATGGTAAAAAGTTATAAAATTAATAAGTCTTTACCCAAAGCTAATTTAACTAGATATGATACTACAATGGACCTGACAACTATTATCTTTAATCATACAACTCCTATGGCATGCCTTTGACAAAATAATCATCCTTTATATTAAGAACATTTCTCCTTAGCTGCCACCTCTAAAATTACTTCCAACATTCAAAATCTTTATGATTTACTTATAAAAATTACAAGGCAATCAAAAATATGTTCATGTAATTATAGACACATACTCCTCTTTTACATTTGCCTTGGCTCAAGCTGCAGAAACCACCAAACATGTTATTATAACTTTATTGATGGCTATTAATATTATGGGAGTACCCTGGTCTTTAAAAACAGATAATGGACCAACATTTATTTCACAAGTATCTAAAACTACTAAAATTCCTTATAACCCTCAAAGTCAAGCCATCATTTAAAGACATAATAAAACCTTAAAAGATCAATTACAAAAACAAAAAGGGGGAACAAACCCCCATACCCAACTAAGGTTGGCATTGCTCACGTTAAATATTTTAAATTTTTCTGCCCCAAAATAAGACAAAAAAAATTTATTTAAAATAAAAATAAATAAATAAATAAATAAATTTTATCTATACGTGTAAAAAAGCCTTAACACAAAGCCAAGCTTGCCTTTTTAAGACAGAAAAAAAGCTTTAAAAAACTAGCTGATTGTGTTAATTATATATAACCAATTTAAATACATAGAAACTTTTTGAAATTTATTTTGTACCAATTTTGTTTTAATTTACCTAGATATTCACAGCCTTTTATTTTACCAGAACAATTTCTTAGACCCTATAAATTACACCTGACAAGAGCTTAAGTCCCCACAAGTTCATTCTTAGTGAGACCATAAAGAACAAAGGGATTTTAGAACATTTTATATTAACCAAATTATAAACACATCTGACATTTAAAAATATTTTAGTTAAGAGTGCTTGATATTCCTACATTTAGTAGATATTTTAGCACTTTCATGTTGCAAATTAATAAGTTCTCCTTTAATAAGACATATATGATTAACCCCATTTATCTTAAATTTAACTTATTCTTAACTGTAAAAGCTAAGACATCAAACAAATGTAGATAATGATATTTATCATCTATTTCCTGTTGAAAAAAAATTGTTAAAACAATGTATAATATATTTTGGACATTTCACATAAATCAGCACTTTATTAATTATCTGACCACCTGGAAAATCTTGTGAGTCAGTAATTTAAAGACATCTTTATTTACAAAGCTTAAACTGAACTTATTTATAAGTTACTTGAATTCATTAAAATATATTTGGATGCAGTTTTATTTTAACTTTAAATTATGAGCGCTCATTTATCTATATGCCAATTTTTAATCTCACATACATACAGACAACACAAATACAAAACAAAGTGTGTATGCATACACAAAAAAGACAAATAAATCAAAATAATTTATAATTTTTGTAGGTTGAGTTCCACAGGTTGGAAGTAATGTGGGGTTTTTTTGTCAAATTTTTCAAAGCTATTATTTGATTTAGAAATTAAGAAAGAGCCAATCAGATTTTTACATTATGATTTAAAAAGTAGTAGCCCTGTGCAAATAGAAATGTGAGGTTTAAAATCTGATAATCATGATAACACTGAAATAAAAGATTTCAGGTTTGCCAGCTTTGTTCTCATGACTGCCAGAATCACCTCCAGCATCACTATCTTTTGAAATTGTCTGTTGAACAGAGTGAAAAGCCTATTCATAGTTAGATAAAATAAAACTGATTAGAAAAATACAATAATTTAGAAATCCCAGAAATTCAAAAAATGCAAAATCCTATAAAGATCCTTGTTTTAAAAGAAAGCCTGTACATTTAGTATCTTTCCATCTTTTGCTCCCAATGCTATAGAATTAGAGAGGGGCTTATTTAAGCAGCATGATTGTAAATACTTCAGGATCAAAACAGGAGCTCTGCTTTGTTTTTACAGCCAGGCAGCAGCTGGCAGTTTCTGGCCAAATCACCATTAAAATATCTCCTTCTGGAGTTTTATCTCCAGGTAGGTTGAAAAGTCTTTTCTAAAAAGCATTGCCAGAATTTTAGCTTTTTTCAGCCAGGTGTGGTGGTGCACTCCTGTAATCTCAGCACTTTGGGAGGCTGAGACAGGAGGATCATGAGTTCAAAGCCAGCCTCAGCAATGGCAAGGTGCTAAGCAACTCAGTGAGACCCTTCTCTGCATAAAAAACAAATGAGGCTGGGGATGTGGCTCAGTGGTCAAGTACCCCTGAGTTCAATCCTCAGTACAAAAAAAAAAAAAAGAATTTTAGCTTTTTCTTCTCCTTCCCCTGTCCACTCTCAGAAGATAAAGACTGTTGCTAAGAAGGAGAGGAATTAGAGAAAATGCTGAAGAGTGAAGACCCTTAGCTAACATTTTGTAGACTTTAAAATCAGAAATTAAGTTAGAAACCAAATATTTTATGCTATTACATAGTGGATAAAGACAGTTTCTAAACCACAAAATAAACAACCACAAGATAAATGCTCCCATGGGGATTTTGTCCAGTCTCTAGGCCAGTGATTACCAAGCTCCTCTGAAAAATCTGCATCTACCACTCCCTTTTTCAGGAAAGAAAGACAAGTTTTAATGACAAATTCTAAAAGCTGCAGCAACTGTGCATTCTCCATAATAAGCATAAAATAGCTGTCTTTTCGTAGTTGTAATTTTAAAAATACTGCAAGTTTTACACCAGGCAGACTAAAAAATTTAATCTACCTCTCTCTACATTTCAAAAGTACTGTGGCATCACTTTTATGAGCAGTAGCTAACCTCACCTAAAAGTTCTGCTTCTGAATGCTTTGTAGACAGTCCCTGTTCAGGTGTAAAAATATTACTGTTTTGAAGAACAAGGGATTAGATAGTCACATGGAGGTGTGGGCTGGCTGGAAAATTCAAAGTCTGAAATAATATTTAGAAATAAAGACAAAAGTAAAAATATAATAGTTTCACATAGTGTGCCTGGTGAATGGATCAGACCTGATGAGTTCAATCTGTAACAAAAAGTAAGGCTCTTCATGCTTTTGAACCACATCAAAGAAATTTATTGTCAGGAAGGGTTGTTTAAGGTAAACAAATGGCAGCAACAGGCTAATTGGGACTTATCAATTTGTGTAATACATTCTTCTTGCTCTAGATCACTGGAACCTCAAGGCTGTTGGGCTATGCCAATATTTATTTCACTGCGGGGCAGCAGGCATTTTTTTTTTTTTTTTTTTTGGTACTGGAGATTGAACTCAGGGGCACTCGACCACTGACACACATCCCCAGTGCTATTTTGTGTTTTATGTAGAGACAGGGTCTCCCTGAGTTGCTTAGCTCCTCGCCATTGCTGAGACTGGCTTTGAACTCACAATTCTCCTGTCTCAGCCTCCCTAAGTGCAGAGATTACAGGCTTGCACCACCGTGCCTGGCTAGCAGGCATCTTAATACAAAATAATGGAACCATAAATTCCATGCCATGCATGGAATCTGCCCCATTTACAGCAGCCACTTGCAAATGGGCATGTCTTTCAGTACTGTTATACTGAGAGAAACTCAAAACGGCAGTCTAGTTGTCCAAGGCTATGGAGTTCAAAGCAGTGATTCATTTGTCACTCCCAACAGTCCTAAGAATTGGAAGAGATTCTAAGAATTGTGGCCAACAACATAGTTTGGCAGCATGTGTAGAAAATGGAAGTGAGGTATAGAGACAATTTAATTGATTACAGCTTAAGTGATTTAAAAGTTTTCCACATTAACTGAAACTCAGTGTTAACTTTCCATTGCTATGACAAAATACCTGAGTTAAGCAACTTCAAAGGAGTTTCAGAGATGTCAGGCATGTTTACTTGGTCTCATCACTTTGGGCCTGTGGTAAAGCTGAACAGAATAGTGGTAAGTGTGTGGTGGAACAAAATTTCTTACATCATTGTAGTCAGGAAGCAATGAGACTAGAGAAGAAAATCTGGATCCCAACATTTTCTTTAAGAACATGTGCCCAAAGATCTAACTTACTCAAAGGAGGTCCTAACTCCTAAAATTTCTACCACCTTCCAGTAGTACTACAAGCTGGTGACTCAGCCTGCAGCACATTGCCTTTAGGGCCATTTGAGATCCATAGCACTCAGCTACTGTGATGAAACTCCATGTGACTTGATCTGTTGAATGTATGTGGGCACATAAGACAAATCAATGGCTTCCCACACATTTATTTCAAAACCTCTAAGTCAGTTTCTGTACATCACATAAGCACCTGAACAAATGTCTTCCTGTGATCCTTGATATGGTGTAGATCTTGGGTCTGACATCTTTATTTTTGAGCCTGTGAGGAGAACAAGCCTCTTGTAACATCTCATTTAGGACATGATTTTTCTGCCACATTTCACAGAAATTTTACTTCAGTTGAAAACAGGATTATAAGATCTGATTATAATAAAAGTATTTCTGGAAATTTGAAAAATACAAAGACTTAATTCTGATAGAGTGTTAAAATACAACAGAAATTTGTAGATCTGTCATTTTTGTCTAAATAGTGCCATGATAGTAAATAAACTCCAAACATTATAGTACAGTTTATGAATGCAGCACAATTGTTATTTGTAAATTTTTTAAAAATGTCTCAAATATTTGGTAAATTTTTCTTATTACACACAATGCTATCTACTCGTATTTCCATGGCTGATGAAAGCAACAGGACAAAACTTGAATTTAAGGCTGTAAAGTTTACTATTCTTGGAAGACAGAGCCTGACCAGGCTAGTTCTGTGAAGATAGGCAAGAAACATTTGGCCCTCATCAAAGAAATTATGGTCTATCTATTCAGTCAGGATTATTAGTTTTCATCCCTTTGTCATTAGCTTCCTGTCACTATAACAAATACCTGAGATAATCAAATTATAAAGAGAAAGTGTTCTTTTGGCTCCCAGTTTGGGAGGTTTCACTCTGAGATCATTTGGCCCCATTGCTTTTGGGCCTGTAGAGAGAGAGCGCTTCATGGTGAGAGCATGTGTTGAAACAAAATCACTCACCATTGAAAACACACCCTCAATGACCCAAAAACATCCTCTAGGCCCCACCTCTGAAAGTTTCATTCACTCCCAATGGCACCACACTGTAGACTAAGTCTTGAACAACATGGACCTTTGGGAGATTTTCAAAATTCAAACTATTGCAGTCCCTTAAGTACAAAAAAATAATCTTCTGCTTCTTAGTCTGGAAGAGTAGAAAAGACTTTTCAAAATAGTTTGACCTCAAGTTTCTATAACATTTAAATCTTCTTGCAAATTCACATTAAGATTTTTTTCTACTAGATATCCAAGAATAAAATTATCAGTAAAACACATTAGTGTTATATCGTAGGAACAGAAACTGGGCCACTGAAATAAAACTTATCTTTTATGGTACAAAAGAAAAGGATAAGATACACAGCACTAATATAATACCAAGATGTTGGGGAGGTATGCTAAGCATCCTTTAGCTTCAGAAGTGTTTTACAGTGATTTGGTTAATTTCTGTTCCATGAGTGAGGCACTCATTCTAGATTCTTGGTTTTCCCTTACCATTTATGTTCTCATTTGTAGGGGCATTAGAGTTCATGGGTGTTTTGGTATTTTTTCATCTGGGTAGGATTCTGTGGGTGCAGAGACTCTTATTTCTTTATCCAACAAGATGTTCTTTTAGTTCAATTCTGTTTTTTTTTCCTGGTACTAACACACATGGACCCTACACAAACACATGTAACACACTCAATAAGAGCTAATTAGTGTAGTTTATTGTGTTCAGCTGCAGATGACATTAGTCATCCTCTGATACATTGTCTTATTTTCAGTTTTAAAAATTTATTTTTAAAATTTATTTTAAGTTTTTCTGCCCCCCAAATGAGCCTCTGTGATGTTTCACTCCTCAATGAATAAAGAGATTGCTAATCCCAGGTTGGCTTCCTGCTTTTCTTTGTCCTTATTTTGATTTCCTAACAAGGAACCCACTTGAAGATTCTTTGTGCTTACATAAATTTTTCTTTAAAATCTAAACTTAGTTAATATAAAAACATCAGTGTAATTGTGTTATGCTTATTCACCTCTACATTTACTAAACAAATTTTTGTTTCCCAAATGTACATGTCTTTAAGACATAAGATTTGTAAGAAGATTTTACTAAGCTGATATCCTCGAATCTAAAGTTTCTTACAACAGTGCTCTCTTACAAACTTTTATAAAAAGAACAAATTAGAAGTTGAATTATGTCATTTAGTATTTTCCAACTAAATAAGTATAAGTTAAAAATTTTGCTACTCTCTACACTGAGAAGTAAAATTTGTAAGCCTAAAGGGGCTTCAAGTAAGTTCCTGATAAGGAAACTAAAAAATGTAAGCACAGAGAACAAAAGCAGAAAGCCAACCTGGGATAAGTGAGTCTTTTATTAAGTGGAGGAGTCAATCAAACACCAGAGAAGCTCATCTTTGGGGCAGATAAACAGAACTGGGCCAAGACAAGGGTCTGAGTTTCCTATATTATCTCCTCAGTTCTCAGTCACAGTGGTGGCAGGAAACCCCTCATTGGGTCACCAAGACAATCCTCATTGTGGGCAGATGATTTTTCAGAGGCCCCAAACCACTGAAAACTAACCCCTTCCAGCTTGGACGCCTAATACTGAGCCCAGACACACCTCTCTAGCTTACAGATACCTCTGATGATCCCTGCAAAAAATGCACAGATCCTCTGATGGAAACCTGAGCTGAGCCTTAGCACCATCTCAACTCAAATAACCACACCCTAGCAGAACCCCAGAGCCTGTCACAGATGCTGGGTTGAGAAAAACATGTGCAATAGAATATACAAGTTACAAACTTATAACATGTAAACAACATACCACCACACACATTCTAGGCATAAAACTTTCCAGGGTATTTGGAAAAACATTATGATAGTACATTTGTCATCTTTCACAAATATATTCTTGAAAAACTGCAACTTCCCAAACATTGCTCAAGGAGAACCAATTGAAATCATTGTAACATACAGAATCAGTAATAAAAATATTTCTATAAAGAAAAGATTAGAGGCCCTGAATTCCTTAACAAGACACCTATAGCACAAGAAATAAAAGCAAGAATCAATAAATGGGATGGACTTAAACTAAAAAGCTTCTTCTCAGCAAGAGAAACTATCAATGAAGTGAACAGAGAGCCTACATTCTGGGAGCAAATTTTTGCCACACGCACATCAGACAGAGCACTGATCTCCAGGATATATAAAGAG
>PVHX01022936.1:0-26713 GCA_004024805.1 Geosciurus inauris
CACATGGAGCTAATACACAAGTAAACAAAGAAGATAATTTTAGGCAGTGGTAAGTACTCTGAAGAAAATAAATGACTATAGGTCAAGGCCTATCTGAGGTAGTAACATTGAAATTCAGGCCTAAGTGAAAAGGAATCAGCGATAGCGGAGATAAGGAAGCAGCTCCCTCCAGGGAAGAAGAAAAGCAATGACAAAGTGCCTTGGGGAGAAAACAGATGAAAGAACCTCCAGTGGCTGAGCCTTAGTGAATGAGAGGGAGAGGGGGAGATGAGAATGGTGGAGGAAATAGGGGCAGGAAGGTAGTGGGGCCTGTGAACTGTGTGAGGGGACGGGTTGATTAGAAGTGTGATGAAAACCTACTACAGTTTGTGAATAATGGAGAGTTTGATCTTATTTATTTATATTTTTACAAGACCATTCTAGTTGCTCTTTGGAGAATGGTTTATGAAGGATCAGCATGGAAGCAGGAAGACCAGAAGGCTGGCTACTATAGTAAATGGGCGAGAGGTCATGATGGCTTGGATGGGTGGTAGCAGTGAAGATAAAGATCAAAGGAAGGACATGTGCTCAGTGATAGAGCGCCACTTCCCAAACGTTCTTGCTCCATGGAGCCCTCAGGACCTCAGTAATTTCCACAGCACGCACAGCCCTGAAGAAATACCAACTAGTCCCATTTATCAAGGTACAAATTACTAAATAATGGTAATACTTTAATAGTCACCCATAGGACTCTTTTTACTTGAAATTTTAAAATATCCTTTAGCTCTCCTGTAGTGTGTATTAATGTTTCAGTGTGGGAGCCACAATTTTAGAGCTAAAACTTGCTGGAGAGATGAATGCAGAGAGCAAAGAGGAAAGTATCCCTAGATGATTCCTGGATTTTGGATCTGAGCAACTAGATGAATAAAAGGCCTACTCACTGAGAAGGGCAATCATGAGGAAGGAGCACAACTCTTAAAAGTTAGGTTTTACCATCCTGTCTGTACATAAAAAAGCCAAGTTTTTCAAGTGGCTACATTAATCACTCTGGGTAGCAGAACTGGTCAAGAAATAAGATGAAATTTGACTCTAGGTCTGTCTGATGCCAGGTAAAATAATGACATAATAACTAATAAGCTGCTGATTAACCACACTCTAGTAAATTAAATATTTCTCAGGTAGTTCTAACATGTTATTATACAGGAGTATTCGATTCTGAAGTGAGCAACAGCATAATCCATTTCAGCTGAAAAGAGCAATTGAAAGGTGTTGACAAATAGCATTCACATCCCCTTAGCCGCAAAGACTGTTTTTTAAAAGTGAAGGCCTTGGGTGAAAAAAAATAAATGAAACTAAACATTTATGAGTGTCGGTAGCTGCTGTTATAACAACTAGACCATACTCTCATCTCCTAAAACCAAAGCAATCTAAATGTAAGCTATCATTGCAAAGCAGCCTTTAACAAGATGCACATGAGTAAAGCTCTAAGCAGAATATTCGAAGCTCTTGAATTCCTCAGGGCAGGTGGCACAGGCTCAAAAGCCCTGAGGGGACCAGGCTACAGGGAATATCCAGAAATGCATGGAACTTGACAGGACACACACCAGTTCTAAAGGGGCAGTGCAGACCCCTGAAATGTGAACATTAATATGAAATTTAACAAACCTTGTATTTTCTCAAAAAGTATGCCTAGATGCCAAATTTAGTCCTTGGAAACAGTCTTAGATAAATTATTAGATTCCTGACATAATTTAGATATGCAACAGAGAAGAGAGCCTTAAGTATGCTGAAGAGAGGTCATTAGAAGAATGTAGGAAAAAGCTGTTAAATTGTACACAGAAAACTAAAGTTAAAATTGCATACTTAAAACTACTCTATACATTTTCTGTTTTCTGGTACTGAGTGTTTTTAAAGAAATGGAAACAGAAGCACTTTATACTTCATTCTGTATATTTTAATCTGTCCAGTAAAAAATAATCTTATCAAAATAAATGAAAATAGACTAGCAAGAGACACTGTTCATTTTCCTCCTGCCATGAATGACATGTCATCAGACTATTTGTCTCAGCATGGAGCAGCTTAATAGCATTTGAAATCCTACAATTCCATCAGCCACAAGAAGTATAATCACAAACTTGGACAGAAATCTCCAACTTGGCTATTTAGTTGTCCTGAGAAAATCCCACTTGAAGAATATTTTTTCTGGAACAATATTTTTCTGGAAATCATTATTGTTATCCAAACTAAACTTATGAATACCTAAGCAATATTATAAATCATTAGAATAGCTTGCCATAGTATAGATGTTGAATGTTACCCCCAAAGTCCCATACGTCAAAGATGTGATCCCTGGGGTGGCACTACTGGTGGGATCTTTAGAAGGCAGACACTAGTGCATAATGTTTTGGGGTCACTTGGGATGTTTACTTAAATGGGATTGTGGGACCTCCCTACAAGCCCCTCCTTATTTTAACTTCTGTAGGAGCATCTCCATACCTTCCCACCACTCCCTTCCATTCTTCCCCATTCAATGCTAATAGACTATGTTCTTGCCAGAATGCACCCCTTTGTTTTGTGACCTTTGAACCTGAGTGGTCCAAGAGTGCATATAAGCTTCCGTAGTTTCTGGAATAGTGTTTTCTGCTCTTCACCCCGGTGTCCCTGCTTCTTGTCCTGGGTGTCTCTGCGTCTCACTGGGGCAGAGTGGATTTTTACCTACACTCCGGGGTCTGGGGAGAGTGACCCCTCGGATCGCCACCACCATCCAGAGAGACTCCATATCGTCTTCCCCTAGGACTCCTTCTTTCTCCATCTCTCTGGACTCCAACTCCTCGAGAAGCCACATGGCTCCCTCCTTCCCCTCCCCTTTTATTAAAGCAATAAACTTCCTGACCATAAGATAAGTAGTTTGCTTTATCACACACTCCCAACATTGCTATACAGCATTCCCACCAGAGAACTAAAAGCAGTGGTTCCACCTGATCATGGACTAGAATCTCTCAAACCCAGAGCCAAAATAAACCTTTTCTTTTTATAAGTTAACTACCTCAGGTATTCTGTTATACTAATAGAAAGCTGACTAACACATAATTCTAAAGAACATGATTAATTTGGCAGTGGTTTTGAAAGCTCCTCTTCTCAAGGCTTGAATAATGAGGCTTTTGTTTTCCTATGGTCCTAACTGCAAACTAGTAAGGAAGTAATAAAAAAGACTTCACACACAGTGAGTGTGACGCTGTCCCACTGTAATACCATGCTATGACTGGCTATGAACAACAGAGTCAGTAGTAACTAAAACTATCTTTACCTGGAAAGTATTTTAAGGGGATTATGGTTTTTGTATGATCTTTTGGGGTGCGGGGGATCCACAGTTAAAACAAAACACAACTATTATAACAGATATATACTCAGAGCACAATAGGAAACCAGATGAGGACCATTTAAATTGTCCTCTGGGTTCAGGGAGATGGCACTTGACCCAAGTTTGCAGATCTTTTATAGTAAACTGTGTACTTGGGCCAGGGAGAATGGCACGTATGAGGGCTCTGATGTTTGGATTAGCTTTAATCATTGTCAAAAGTACCAGAGGTTCTACAGAGCAGGTGGCACAGAATCTGGGAAAGAGCTGGATACCACGCAGTTCAGAGATGAACATGAATGGCTTTAGCCTTTGAACTCTGTTGAATGCTGTGGGCCATTAAATGATTTTAAGCCAAGATGAGGCAGGATTTAATTTTGTTTCATAAAGTTTACAGGCAAACATATGCAGGATAAATCGAAGGAGGTGAAATTAATGGCAGAAAATTCTCTTTCTACAATGTAGTTCAGCATTTTGGCTTCATGTGCCCGGATTAACGTAGGCTTACTTTGATTTTTTTTCCTCATGGGGATTAGGCATTGGGAGAATTCAAGTTCATCAATTTTGGATGCTTGGATGCAGAAGTATCTTTGACAGAGAAGAAGAGAGGAAGATCTCTGACAGAAAAAATGATACATACAGCTGAAAAGTAGCGAGGGCAAACAGAATGGAAACGCAGAGGTTGAGCAGGTGACTCTCTAGTCATTGGTTTCAAACTTTATCCAGGACCAGCTCTACAGCTTTATTTCTTTCCTTTATATTCTGTGCCCTTACTGTGAGGTCAGAGGCAGACGCAGAAACAACTGCCCCCTGTGCCCATCAGCCACCTCGCTCCTGGCCTCCTGCAGCTGCCCTGGGCCGGCCCCTTCGCCTTCCGGCCCCACGCCCTGCTGGGTCTGCTGGAGCGCCTGGCCCCTGGGGCACTTTCTGAAAGTTCCTTGCTCTCTCTCTCCCACTCCCTCCCCCCTACAGCCCCGTCCCCCCTTCCGCTGGAGCAGTGCTTGTGGGCAGAGCACACCCACACAGCCACCGTCAGTCGCCCGGGCCTAACGCATGCACCAAACACGCCAACATGGCAGCCTCCAGTAGCTGATAAGGAGAAACAGCAAACCTCCGACATGAAAACTGCCAGGACTCCCAGCTCATCCCAGAAGGACTCTGACCTCACCAACCTCACCTAACCAATGTCAGAGAACACTGGACTCTAGACCAACACCTCTTCCTGCCCCAGGCCCTTCCCTTCCAGCCTTAAGCCTTCCTTTTCCGGACGTGGGTCAGGGGGACCCTTTAAATTCTGTATGCCACAAGGCTTCAGCGCCATTTTCTGCCCGCTCAAGCCTGGTGACAGGAGGAGGGTGGCCTGGGAGCGTTCTTCCCAAAATAAAGCCTGTTCTGGTCCTGTTTTACTTCCTTCTGGTCGTTTGGCTTTACAAATACTATAAACTGACTTTTTAAAGTTAGGCTTGAGTAGAATTTTGTTCCTTGAAAAACTGGTGATTCCTGAATGTGAACCTAGAGTGACAGATAACTGGAATGAAACAGGGATGATATAAGAGATATTAAAGGAAATTACAACTGACTGGATTTGGGTGCACTGGCTCCCAAGCTACAGGCTTAGGTGCCCAACCTTCAGTAAGAAGGAGATAGCATGAGGAGGGGCAGAAATGGTAGTGATTCAAGGATTTGGTTTTGTGCATGTTGAGGTTGATGAGAACGGGACATCCAAGTAAAAATGAGCCACAAATGGACTTGTAGGTGTGTATCTGTAGAGACCCCCAACCTCTCCCTACTTTCTGTGCACTGAAGAAACATCATAGAATGCCAGGTGGATGTTTATCCTACAAAACTGGGCCCAAGCCAGGGCCTTGAATCTAGGCACTGATATAAGTATTTAGGTGGTTGTCTAAAATACTGAAAGAAACTGGTCATGACTCTGAACCAAAATCCCCTAAACTCTCATGTAAACTCCATAACTGATGCCCTTGCTGCAGACACACCAGCTGTTGTGAGGATAAGCTGCAATTCTCTGTAGGTAAGTTCCCTGGATACATGCTTTCAACTGATCACCCTGAATTTAGGACTTCTTTCTTTGGAGAATCCCAATTGGCCCCAGTGCAGGATGTTTTGGGGCCTCCCTTGTGAGAACTCCCCCTAGCTCCCACTTTTGGGGTGACTCCAGGTGTGAGTTTAGTGGTATAAAACAGTATCACATGGATTTGATGATCATTTTAGCATGAAGATTATCAGTGAAACCAAGGAAGTGAAATAAACTAAGCCAAGACCCAGGAAGCACCAATAGTAAGGGGCAGACTGAGTAGGCAAAGGCATGAAGGAGACTTAACATGCACTGCTGTGATGGGAGGAAATTTTGAAAAAGAACACTGGCTAAGTAGTGAGAGCCTAGATGGCTGGCTCACTGAGAGGACAAGAGTGAATATGGAACAGAACTAGAAGAACAGAACTTCCTAGCATCCTCTAAGTACTTTGTAAATAGCTAGCACTCTGCTGTCTCATTTCATCTTCAAAGTAGGTCACAGCATGACCTTTTAAAGATAAAGAAAAGAGATCATGCCAGGTGCAGTGGCACACACCTGTAATCCCAACAGTTTAGGAAGCTGAGGCAGGAGAATTCCAAGTTCAAGGCAACCACATGCACAAAACTGAATCCCTGGGTCTCTACCATTTCTACCCCTCCTCCTGTCATCCCCTTCTTACTGAAGGTTGGGTTCCCAATCCTGTAGCTTGGGAGCCAGTGTACCCAAATCCAATAAGCAATTTAGTGAGGCCCTAAGCAACTTAGTGCAAATCTGTCTTAAAATAAAAGGGGTAGAGGAAGGCTAGGAAACATAGAGGATTACATCTAGTTCCTAGTAGAACCTGCCAACCTATCTGTTCAAAGAGTGAATTAAGGTCTGAATATGTCTATAAGTTTATGATAGTTCATGTGGAATCAACCAGACTGGTGTTACTCTCATATTCACATAATTTGGGGGGCAAGGCTCTGCTCTACTGCAATACCAAGCCTATCTCCTGGGATACATCCCCAGATTTCATGTAGCATCTCCCTTTCTTCTCTCTACCTTTCAGTAAGAACAAAGGAGTCAGAGAAAAGGGTAGGCCAGGAAATTGTTTTCCTATTTCTAAAGATTATCCTGGCAAACCCCAAACCTTAGTTGCCAACACTTCACAAACCATGAAGATGAATTTCCATTAATTATCACAGGACCTTAAATTCACATCTGATTCAGAAAGCATGCCAAAATGATTTGACAATCCTTTGATATAAGTCACAAGTCAAGCCACATGGGGTATATTCAGCTACAGATCCACGGCCTCCTACGGAGGTATTATTCGCTCTTTATCAACCTAAGGTCTTTGAAGTCTTTTCTCCTTACTTAAACCTAAGATGAAAAGATCCCATCTAATACTGACATGGACAGCATTCTTCCAACAACTACAAGTTAGAAGAAAAATACTGCCCCTATTCTTTCCTATGATAACAGATACACATTAACAAAGGGTATTATAACAATTTTATGTCTATAGAGGAAACTTCATATCCTGGACTGATGGAGGAGGTCAGAGAGGATAGGTTAACTTGGGATGTTACTGCTTTGCGTAAATGCCAATAAATTTCTAAACTGTAAAACATAGTGAACAGAAGGAAAGTTAACACAGGCTTAATTCTTTCCATGGGCCGAAATCATACATGCTGTCTTCTTGAATCATCACAAGAACATGAACATTCCTGAGTTTTAGATCACTGAGGGCCTGAAGTTAAGTAGCTTGTGGACTTTACACATCTATTGAGTGTAGTGGATTTGAATTCAAATCCAAGTCTAACACCAAAGATTTTTGTTTTTTTGTTTTTGTTTGTTTGTTTCTGGTTATTTGATCTACCATGTTTCTGCCCAGAAAATATTATATTTAAAGAAATCTTTAAAAATACAACATATATTGTATGTGTCCTCCTTATATCCTTAGGAAAATTAATCATTCATTTTCCTGTGTTGCTACAGCATATTAACTTGGTTTTTATAATGCTGTGATTATTTGTATCTCCTTACAATACAGACTTCTCAATGACAAGAATTATACACTTACAGATCTTTGGATCTTAATAACAATATAGTAAATTTTGGTTGAAGTTATAAATAAATGAGTACTTTAACATGTTTTATTTTTAAGATTCCTGTGTCAGGACAAAGTTATATGTAACCTATAAAATAAACTATAATACTCAAGAAAATACAATCTCACAATTTCTTATCATAAACCTCCCATAGTTATTGCTTACTTTCCAATAGTAGGCAATTATTACTGATCTTTTGTCACTTTAAATGAATCTACTACATCCATGAAATGCAGTAAGAACATTCATGCCTATATTGTGTTAACTCAATTTTTATACATATTTGAAAACACAAGGTTTTTAATCAATGCTCTTAACACCCTGTTGCATATGCTTTTGGCCTCACTCTGAAATCTACAGCTATCATAGGAACTCACTATAGGATCTAGCAGTTTCTACTTCAACTACCTTTGTCTTTCTACTTTGCTGCCTGAGAGTTCAGGCACCATAAGCAACTGTTCAGGGTGACCTGGAAGATTGCACTTAACATCTGCAAGGACACCACTCCTCAGGCTCAGGAGATGAAGACTGTGGGTAATACCCCTGGGGTAATTCTGAAGTACAGCCCATACTTATCCTCGGAGAATACTTGGCAGGACTTAAAGGGATATCCCGCTAATCTTAACTCAGTTCCCTATCCTTCTTTCCTTGCTGTCTTACTTGTGTTTCTTGGTATCATTCCAAAATATGAACACCCAAATGCTGACTTTAAGGTCTGCTTGTGGGAGAAGCCTAAACCAAGACAGGCATGCAACAAACACACAGAGAAATGGAAAGGGAGGGTTCCACTACAAAGCCATTCTTTCAGAGCCTTGATGCGATTGATGTTCACAGGGCTTGAGGCTTCCCTCACAATATCATGGCAGCCAAAGAAAGTGCAATCATCTCAGGGGTAGGTACCATAATCTTGGAGAAAAGAGGCTTAATCAACCATAACATCAAAACTATCTTTCTTCAAAGATATACTTGGGAAATAAAAATGGGTCTTAATGTATGTGAGAGGCTGAGTACCTAGGACAATAATCAGCCTACTAAGCATTTACTAAATCTTCCCAAAAATATGTTTAACAAAATATGTTTCTTTTTTGATGAAAACTGATTCCCTATAGCCTGATAACTTTCTATCTGATAAAGTTTTAAAACACTCATTTCAAGTATTTTAGCTTCTACTTACAACTTAAACTCATTTTTTTCTCATTCAGATTATATTAAAATTCCATATATTTCATTTTATAGGTCACTGAATTAAAGGCAATTAACTGGCATGTCCAAGATCCCATGGGGGAGAAACCAGTTCTCCTGATTCCTAGGTTAATATTCTTCCCATTACATTATACTTATCTTTCAAAGGAATCAACCACGAACCCTAACATCTTCCCATTAACTCAATACCTTTCATCCCATGAGCATCATATAGACGCCATCTTGAAATACTCCACTAAGATAAGCATTTGAGCTTTCAACAGCTTCTTGGACAATGAAGAGGCAGAGAGAGGGGAAGACACATCAGTGAGCTCTGCTGCAATCCTCTCATCCTGCTGTTGAGAACTGCAGAGACAGCAGAATCTCATCCTTACTTCGACTTTGCAATCTGAGGGTGTATAGCCCTTATTATTATTATTTTATTTCTTATTTCCTGTCACCTTTATTTTTCTCTACACTTCACCATCTGGTCATGCCTGTTAGTGCCACATTACCATCCTGACTGCATGGTAATTTGTTTTTTTAATACTAAGGGAGCTTGTTGAGAAAGAGAAAAAGAAAGCGGGGGAAGATAACATAGCTAGAAATACTGCATTTACAAAATCAAATTAATTAAATATAATTAACATATAAATGACTCATTCAAACATGAGGCTGACTTGGCCAGGAACTCTATATCAGAGTTATAGAGCAAGGGCCTTAACTGCATATCTGAAAACTTAAGAATTTCATGAGCTCCATAATTCTTTAGATGGGGACAATTTTATCCCCAATTTATATCCCTAATCCAAAAGTTCAAAATCTGATGCTCCAAAACTAAAACTTTTTGAGTGCTAACATGATGCCTGCCACCAATGGAAAACTCTGTAACTAACCTCATGTAACAGCAGTCAAAACACAGGTGGGAAAAAAAAATACTGCAGAAAATTATAGGTTATGTGTATAAATAAATTTTATGTTTAGATTTGGGTTCTAGCCCCAAGACATCTCATTAAGTATATGCAAATATAGCCAAATCTAACACACTCCAAAATTCAGAGCATTTCTGTTCCCAAGCATTCAGATAAGGAAAACTCAACCTGTGTTATACAGCCATTTCAGGTTTTTATCCTTGGTCGGTATTGAATTTCACCAAATTTGAATGTTCACCCTCAAACAAGTTTTAAGTAGCCAGCTCTGGGAATGCTCAGTGTTCTAAAATAAATGGGAAAGTACTTGACCTGGAGTCAAAAAATTAGGCTCCACTCAGCTGTAAAAAACTTATTGTGTGATGATGAAAAAGTAACATAATTGGTTAAGCCTTAGCTCCCTATCTAGTCAATAAATAGAACAGGGGTATCCTAGGGGTAAGTGTGGTTCTTAACATATGCAAGGCCCTGGGTTCAATCCCTAGTGCCAACCAACAAACAAAATTATTAAAATAAACAAAAATCTGACCCATCTACTTGACAGGATATGTTCTGATATCACTCTGATATCAGATCAAGAAAGATACAGTCTATCAATATAATTTATAGTATTATATATGTAAAGCAGTAAAATAGTTTGCTATATTGTCATGAAAATAAAAATAAAAATAAACCATGAGGGTACTTAAAACAGTTTTGCTGTGCTTTTTCCCCTTTCTGTGAATATTTATTAATACATACTAGAGTGGCACATCTGGTACTCAGTGGTCAATAAATGACTACTATTACAACATTACTGTTAGCAGTGCATATTTTCTAAAGGCCTTCACTATCTGTTACAAATCCAAGGAAGAAGTTATTGCCCAAGGATGAAGATATAGTAGTTATGGAAGCGAGAGTGAGCAGCCCGCACAAGATGGCAGCCTGCTCCTCATCCTTACTTTTGAGTTCATAGAAAAAGGTTAGAAGGGGAGATGAAGACGGGAGCATTATTCTGAAAGAAGAGTAACTTAAAACTAGAGGACTTTCAAAAACAAGCCTATTTCCCCACAAGCCTCTCTACCAAAAGCAAGATTCAAAAGCTTAAAATTCTGGATTTTCCTCTTTTTACCAACAGATTTTCTGTGTGACCTTGAAGTGAGCCAGTTAATCATTCAGTAACCTCAGGTAAACATCTGATACCTTCCATCTGTCCATGATGGATCAATTATCTGTTTATCAGAACATATCAAAACATAATATATTACAAGTACCTTAAAAGATGGATGCTAAAAAACCTACATGGAGTCTGGTGTTACCTATGTTTCTACCAATCCATTCCCTCCCTCTTAGACAGACAGACACATATACACAATAATGATGTAGGAATGGTCCATTTATTAAGAGTCATAGATAAAATTTCTTAGATGAAAATGGAAAATCACTGGAGTTTAGATCACAGTGAGAATTTAGAGTTTTCTTGATCATATTCTCCATACATCACTACTTTCCCCTTTATTTTGACACATCTGAAACAGTTTATTGGTTTGTGAGATACAGTGCCATGCCGACCCTTTTACAGCAGGAAAGCTAGTACTCTGCTTGCTCTATTCCTTTTCTCTTGTGGATAGAGGATAATAATCTTTAATGTTATGTGCTTGAGATTATTAAGCAATCAGAATGATATCAGAAAACTGGCTCTTGTAAAAGTTAAATATAATGTCTGAAGTATGCAATGTTTTAGAACCCAGAAATCTTCTGTTCAAAAGGGTAGAGGAGGAAAAATGAGTTATCACACAAATAGAAGACATTTAGACCAACACACACACACACATGAAACAAAGGATAAGATAATTAAATATTTCCAGGAGAAAATATATTTTCTTGACAGAGATAAGATATTAAACAGGTCAAGGGGATAAAAATAAAGGAGTCTATGAGGGAGAAAACACAACATAGTAAGATTATCTAATACAACTATAAGGATGATTTAGCTTTCAATATTTTTCCATATGATATGCCTAAGGATTTTTCTTTGTGAGAAATACAGTACAAAGTACTTCATATTTCAGATTTACATAAACTTTAGGGTTAAAGATGGAATTTGTAAAAGGAAATTTCAACTATTGCACATTATTAGGGTTGGCTGGGATGGCAAAGAGCAATGACTATTTCTCATGTAAAAGGAAAAAGATGGGAAAGAGTAAAATTTAATAGTGTTATACATAATAAAATGTCAACAAAAACACAGTTCCAAATTACTAAAACATCAATTTTGCAATGAGAAAAATGTGACTAATCTTTTCAAATATAACTACAAAATTATTGGGCTCTAGTTAGGAGATTATTTTAAACTAGAAAAAAATATCATTTTATATACTGAATCTTCAGAACAGTGAAAAAAGATATACATATATACATATGAACAGAGACTGGAGCAAAGAGGAGAAAACACACTACATGAAGAGTCCCAGACTGGGAATTTTCCACCCAGAGCATACAGTAGTGTGGTCTATCCTAACAACATTGATTTATATGAAATTTTATGGGCTTAGAAAATGAAAGTCTGAAATTATGTACTTTGAGTGACCAAGCTACTCACCTAGATATCAAATTATCCACGTATCTATCACTCTAACCTCTAGAAACTAACATCATGTCAGAGTCTTCAGGGAACTGACCAGCTATTTTGCACCACCAAAAGAAGTCCACATCCAACCATCATGTACTTTATTTTACTCTTCCTATTTTACAGGATTAATACTCAAATGTAAGCACATGACAATACTACCTACATCTTCCTATTTTACGGTATTGATACTCAAATGTAAGCACAAGTTCTATGACAATACTAACTACGTCGTGTATAGCTTGTGATAAACACAGCACACTAATGACTATACTAAATCTTAGGGAATATCAGGATCCTTATTATCACTTGATTTTTTAAAAGACTGAAGAAATGAATGTTTTATTAAAATTTGAAAACCTCAGTACAATTTATACTAGGTACTGCAGATGGATTCTAACAATCATTTCAACTAGGAACACATTAGATCAGCCACTACTCATTAAATAGAGTTGACTCTCTGATCCCTGTTCAATAGGACAACAAAAATGTACAATAAAATCCTTCATTTTCTGTGCGTTTAAACTTGTTGAGTTCAAATGGTTAGAAAAGGATAAAACAAAAACTATTTTCATAAATATAACACATACTAGGTTGATCAACTCAAATATTCATACAGGGTTATTACTATATGGCATTATTTGAAATTTCGGTGCAAGCCTTGTTGCAATTCCATGCTATGATCGCAATGGAGACAGAAGAGAGCTAGAAGGTACCAAATCCAGGGAGCAAATATGCTAGGCACAGTATCAAAACATAGGCCTTAAAAGAATTGACAAAGGTGAGGGAAAATGAAGTAGATGATGGAGGGAGGAAAGCAAAACGTTAAAAATATAGTCTAGAAATTTTGTCCGACAGGTTGTAATTAATATCAAACTAAAAAAGGGTATAGATATACTAAAAGGACAGTTCTTTAACAAATCCAGATGTAATCTCATGGCATACTGGGTCCTAATCTTTATTTTTAAAAATTATTTCAACCAATTTGCTCCCCTCAAATTATCACTAACTAATCATATCAAGTAATTTTTAAAAGAAAAATATTAAATTCTCAAATACCAATGGCTTGCCAGGGAAAATTTAATTTCATGTAATTTCTATTTTTTTTTTTAATGTAGGTAGGAAGGTAGGAAGAAAAAGCCTCTAAGATGTAGTTTTTCATCCACCTACCAGTTTCCCAGAAAATACATACATAAACTCCTCTTTTACTCAGAATCTTAAATCCACTCTGGAGATATATGAACATGTACAGTTCTTAAAATAATTTTAAGTTCTATATTTAATGATGAGTTTATTTAATGTGTGCTTCCTCCACGGGCCTGCATGGGTGAGGCCAGGGACCAGGTCTATTGTTTAGTACCTGCTGTGTATATAGTGCAAAACAGGCCCTCAAAAATAGGCTTCATAAAGAATGAATGAAACATGGTAGAGTTACCAGTCACCCAGCTCCACTCCTGACAGTCAATTTTGCAGATTACTCTGAAAACTAGCCAACAGGGAGCTTTTCTATTTTCTCCCCCACCTTCCACTGGTTCTCTCCTCCACTCTATTCTGGTTGTAATAATCATATTTTTAATATCCTTATTGCATTGCATGGTAACAGAATGCCTCACATGGAAGTGAGTCATTTGTGTGCCCAGAATCACTGTGTGCCAAGTGACATTCTTTTGTTTTACTTTCTAACTGGCATCAAGAAAGTATTTATTAAAAAGACATAATAGCTCAAAATAAAAGGGAGTAATACTAGATGCCATAAAATTATATGAAATAAATAAAGCCAATTATATAACAAACATAATAAATCTCTTCCTTCTAGTTACAAAATATAGGATTAAAAAAAAAAATCAGTCTGCCAAAAGGAGAATCCTATATATTTAATAGCAACAAATCACCAAGAATTCTATTCTTTTTGCTACATAAAATAATCCCTTCACAATCCTTTTAGTAAAAAGCCAGAAAGAAATACATACATGATGGTGTTAATGCCTGAGAGCTGTTGGAACATTTGTAGGCCACAACCCACAATTAAAGCTCGGCGAGTTGGGGGATAACTCAGCATTCTGCAGATCACAGGTCCAGCTTTTTTAAAAAAGAAAGAAAAAAAAAAAAAAAAAGAAGGACACATCTATTATTTTTAGCAACCATAATAATTATTCCCATTAGGAAAAGTTTTCCCCAAATCTCTGTGAAATCAACCTGACTGGGCATTTTAAATTAGAACAAACATACTTTTACAGAAACCTGAGTACAATATCCCAATATCTTCTTTCTAAAATAGTTTTAACAGGTTTTTGTGTTTTTGTTTTTTTTTTAAGCTTAAACCAAAAACAATAAGAGAGAATTCAAGTTAAAGCAAGAGATGGAGTGATGGGTACAGGAAAGACCTATGTAACTAAAACTGTTAGAAATCATTCTTCCTTAAATCCCTACCAACTATCTTTATTAATCACTCCCTTTATTCTTCTACTTTCTTGGCAATTAAATATTATTTAAAATCCATCCACATGGGACCATTTACAAAGTCACTGGCAAACTGCCTTAATCAAGCAAAAAAATAGCATTTATTACAAACAATTAAACCAAGAACACAATTCATTTCATTCTGTTTCACTAAAGGTAAGGAATATGGGTTCAATATCAGACTTGGTTATAGCTACATCGGATATTATTAACAAAATCTATCGAAAAGAATAAAATTTAAAAATCAGTGTCAACTATGTGTGTGTGTACATACACACAAATGGGTGTCTTAATTCTGAATATTTCCCCAAGAGGCATTCAGTGGTATTTCCCCAAGAAGCATTCTAATATATAAACAGGCTTTTAAAATGGCATAAATCCCTTGATCATCATGTCAGATGGCTAGATCAGTTCTGCAGAGCTATGGATCTACACCACTGAGGACTCTTTAAAGGTGAGCAAACTTACTGTGGCTTACTGTCATGGTATAAATAAGTATCCCTTCTATTCTAAGAAGTGACAGCTTAACTTCAAAAATTTAACCATAATTCTTTATGGTATCTTTAAGGGCAAGACTTGACTCCCAGGATCTGTGACGTTCCTGCTGTTAGAAAGGAACTGATGTGCTCCCATCAGTAGGGTTCCAATGGCTTCATTAGAGCACTCTCCTAGAGGCCACCTACTGCTGAGTCCTAAAATAAGTCAAGTATATTAAAATTGTAGTAAGTCTCACTATTTCAGGAGTCTTTTGGAAATCTAATACTCAGTTTGCAGAAATGGAATAGAACATGCTCGTCTCAGCAATATATGCTAATATGGGATAGTGAGTTAAGGAGGATATTTTATCTCCACATGAGTGTGATTACAATCACAAAACTGACTTGCTGCAAATGTTTTGGTCTCACAATAACAAGACAGGCCACAGATTAACTTAGAGAACTGATGGCCATTCAAAGATAAATAAAGTGACAACCCATTCAGAAAGCAGGCTGAGAGTATTATAAATAACATCGCTTAGATTCAAGCAAGTTAATTAAAACAAAATATATCACAAAGGCTGTGTAAAATAGGGAGATGCTGAGAGCTTTTACTGTGACAATGCTGAAAATACATCTGGATGAGCTACCTGAAAGGCAGGCTTATGTGCAAATGCAGATATATCCACAGAGCAATTCCAAAGAAGGAATGTACATCATACAAACATCTAACTTTCTCATAAATTAAAACTTTTGAATAAAAAGTTCATCGTTTACCTTGTGTACCATGGAAAATCTTTAAATGACAAAACCAAACTAAACCAAACCAAACCCTTTCTTAGTATTTAGTGACCTCCACGATGAGAAACTGACAATTTGTCTTGCAAGAAATCTATTAAACTCTTTGGAGAGCCCCCATCTACTTTCACTATTAAATTGTTCCTTGATTTGATGGACAGGTTAGGACACAGGGATTTTAGATGGCAGAAAAACAAAATGACAAATTAGGATCAAAGTTTGACTTGCTTTAATATGATGAGGTAAGCTATTGCATAAATGTCACAGACTTATTTCTAACTTTTTAAAATCTGGATTTTTAATAATTTCCTCTTGGTTTGGACATCTTTGTTAATAAACAACATGGTTTCTTTTTTAAACTGTATTTTTTTAATGCATACATTTGGTCAGGGCAATTGCACATATACATAAACAAAAGTAAAGAATTTCTTGTCATTAAAATCATAAATCTAGCTTTATAAGGCAGTAAAAACTGACTTAACAAATGAAAATCATCATTAATCTTCAAATTACAGAAACTATGAGGCAGAAGAAAAAACTCAAATTCACTAATTGGCTGAATGTCCATATGTAAAAAATCTTACATGTCAAGCTTGACTTGTTACATTTCTTTTGCTTTTGTAAAAGCAAAGTATTAAAAATGCTTTGTATACAAACATCTCACACTTAATTTTCTTTTTATCATTTATGTCTTTGACACATATAAACTTTAACACAATAAAAACTAAAACCTCTCTAACCAATTAACATAGATTAAAAGGCCAAAACTACAATAAATGGTTAAAGCAATAGATTGAAGAAACCAAAATGAATTTATCTTTTCTTTCATTCTGAACCCCTCAAAATGCTGAGCTGCTAAGTAACTCTCACATGGTTGTCCAGAGGGGCAAGGGCTCTGAGAACAGGCACAAAACAGACAGTCCTACAGATGTAGCCTTTTCCAGAGATGGACTGGCATAAGCTGAGCCTCCCGAAGGCTTCTGAGTACAAGTAAAAATGTGCTAAAACCCAGTTTGTATAACATCTCAGCCCTTAACTTCATTTTCTAGCTAAAATGGAGGAACAGTTACCAGCCTTACCTTCCTACATGAAACTAATTACTAGACTCATGAAAATTGCATGAAATAACAGTTCTCACGATACTAGATAATCTGCAGTTAAGGACAGTGATATGGGAGATTCAGAAACAAAACAAATAAGGGGGACTGGAGAGGGGTCTCAGTGGTACAGTCCTAGCCTAGGGCATGTAAGGTCCCAAGGTCAATCCTCAGCACCACAAAAACAAACAAATAAACAAAGGAAGTGAATCCGCCAATGGTCCCAGTTTAATGCCACAAAAAGAATCCAGGGCACAGCATAAGGAAGGGAAGCAGAGTGGCCTGCTAGTGTTGAGTTGAAAAGATGTAAGTAGGAACAGAGATACAATGGTGCTAGCCTTCATAGGGCAGAGGAAAGAGAGTCTGAGATAGACATAGAGAACTCTGTGGATCTTCCGAGAGTCCCCCTTCAGTATTCAGTTAATACTGATCAGTGGCTATATGTAAGGAAACCACTCTCACAGGAGAAAGAGTCCCAGGAAAGAAAGGGAAACCATTCCCAAGAGCTGATGCAGGGCTGCAAACAATACTTTTTCCTATTAACTGAAGTGAAAAATAGGGAGCAAAAATATACATATATATATTCAAAAAGGATTCACCTTAGCAATGGTACAAACTTACTCCTAGATTAAAGACTGTCTGGTATCATCTAAAATAGCTTGAAAGCAAGAATCAGTGGTTTCAAAGCAACTGAAAAGCAACCTAGAACAAAGTTCAACTGTTAGATAAAATTTATATCTGGTATATAATAAAAAATTACCAGGCCTGCAAAAGAGAGGAAACTACCACCTGTAATGATAAAGAAATCAATTCATCAAGAGTACAAACCAATAAACGTTTGCACAACCACTAAGATCTTCAAAATGTATGAAACAAAAATCAATACAACTTCAACAGGAAGTAGACCCACAGTTATAATCTGATATTTCATCAATGTTTTCTTAGTACCTGATGGAACATGCAGGCTGAAAATCAGTAAGGATATAGATTTCAATAACATCATCAACAAACTTGATGTAATAACTGACATTTAAACAGTATTCCAAATAAAAGCATAATATATATTCTTAAATAGTAAATATATGGCCTGATGCTGGTACAAACCTACCGTCTCAGCTATAGGGGCGGATGAGAGAGGCAGATTACAAGTTTGAGATCAGCTTCAGTAATTCAGTGAGACCCTCAGAAACTTAAACCCTGTCTCAAAATTTAAAAAAAAAAAAATTGTTGTTTAAAAAGACTGAGATGTAGCTCAGTAATAGAGTGTTCCTGGGTTCAAACTCTAGTACTGTGGGGTGGTGGGCATTATAAAAGTATGGTTAATGTTTTGAAATATTAACCCAAGACAGATTATATTTTAAGCTCTAAAACTGGTCTTAATCAATTTAAAAGAATTCAAGTCCCCAAAAAGAAAGTTCTCTAGCTATAACAACATTAATACAGAAATCAGTAAGATAACTAGAAAACATCCCCACACTAAAAACTAGATATCACATTTCTAAGGGTGAAAGACATAATGGAAATTAGAATATGAAACTGTATGAAAATATAAAATATGTGGAATGGAATTAAAATAGAAAAGAGGAAACTTTATAGTATATAGTAATAATTTTATCTTTAATTATTTAAAATTTTTTTTATTATCTTTCATCTTAAGGAAGCAGAACAAGACAAGTGACACCCAAAGTAAACACAAGCTAAAAGTTAGATTTGAACCCATGAAAAAGAAAAGAGAAAAATCAATGAAACTGAAAGCTTATTCTCTGAAAAAATAATAAAACTGATAAGCTTCAAACCAGACTGCAGCTAGCCCTGAAAGCAATTGCATGTGTCCTTCTAAGAGACTGGTGAGTTCAAGATAGAAGAAGAGAAGGCAAATGCAGAGACTGGACTGACGTGGCCACAAGCCAAGCAATGCTGGCTACCATCAAAGCTGGACAGGTCACAGAACAGATTGTTCCTCAGAGCTCCTGCAGGGAGTGCAGGCCTGATGACACAATAATTTCAATCCAGTAAATTCTGAACTTGCAGTTACAAGAAGAATTGTGAGAGAATAAATTCCAATTTTTTTTAAATTACAAATTTGTTGTAATTTGTTAACAGCAGCCACAGGAAACTAATACACAGAAAGATTGGGAAACAATGAGAGAAGACAAAAATGACCAATATCGGGAAATAAAAGTGATGAATACAGACATTAAAAAATAAAAGAATGTCATGAATGACTTTATGCCATCCAATGTCTTAAATGCAATAGACAAATTCTCTAAAATATGAATTTTCCTGAATCTCACTCAAGAAGAAAAAGAGAGCCTGGGTAGCCAGGCCTAAAAGCTAATAAAAATACTGAATTTGTTTAAAAAAAAAAAAAAAAAAAAACTTTCACTCAAAGTAAACTCCAAGTGGAAAGAACGTCACAGAAAGCAGCCTGGTGATTGCTGTGAAGAGAGAGATTATAAAGGGGCACTCAGGAAAGTTTTGGGGACCCAGAGTTATGTTCAATATTTGATAGTGGAAATGGTTTTAGGGTAGTCACATATGTCAAAATTTAACCAGGTTATATACTTTAAATATGTTTTGCTTGTTGTACATAAATTAGCTGGTTAAAAAAACAAAAACAAAAACAAAACTTGGCTAACACAGGGACTCTAGATGCCAAGAGGGCTGATGTGGCAAAATAGGGGAAGAAAAAAATCCAGAAGATCATAACCTTTATTCACATAAGTGGACAAGTGTGCAAATGAGCAGCAATAATGCTTGATTAAACTGGACCAATGAAGTTTGCTACAAGATTGCTGGTGAGAACTGCAAAGGGTGGAGGCCCCCTCAAATTTCTTCAAGGTTTTGCTAGCTCTTACGCCTCCCTGTCTTTTTGTTTTGTTTAAGGATTTTACCCTGTACTAAAGAAAAGTTAAGAAAGAATAAGTAGAACATTTCATGTCTAACAAATTAGAAGATACCAACTGTGGGAGGCTCACTCACTGAGGACTGTCTTCACAGATTGAATTTTTTGTAATAAGTGAAGATGCCTCTGTGGAGAAAGCAGGGGCTTTCCTGGGAGCAAGATAATCACTGCTCAGCTTCAAATATTACTCTCCCCAATTCCCAAGTTAAAGCCCTATGATCAAGCTGCAATTAAGCTCAGCAAGGCCCCAAACACCAGGGTCCTCTCCTGAAGGCAGCCTGCCAAGGCCATTCTCATACCCTGCAGGCCTGCAAAAAAGAGGCGCAAGGTGGCTTACATAATACAAAGTATCAATGAGCATTCATTTCAGGATTTTATTTTTGTGCCCCACCCCCAACTCAGTAATAAGAAAGGCTGATATTCTGATATCTAGCTACCAATCAGCATGTTTTGGGGACATAGTTTAATATAGCTGTCAATTACAAGAGCATTAAGTCTCTGTTCAAAGCTCAATGGATTGCACAAATTTCAATGGCTTTTCACGCCTTCTGAACCACTTCTGTTACTACACCTCAAACAAAGTAAGGAAGCATAAACGATGCTATGCTAGTTTTAGAAATGTGAAAACTAAGCCCAGAGGGAACAGGGCACACTCCCAAGATCATGTATTAAATGTGAAGCAGCTCTAGAACTTGAACTAACTTCTGGCCCATGCCATCAATGTCAAGAAATTCTGTATAAGCACTTAAGAAAGCTGATTTTCCTTAGCATTTATGAACAGTGTGAGCAACATCCTACAAAAATGAGGCACTTCCAGGTTAAAGGAATAAGCACACTCTGTTCCTCACAACTTCAATGGCTCAGCTTTTTCTTCATCTTCCTTTGGGCCACATCTGCCACAATACCCAGCTCTAATTCTAGAGTTACCTGTTTCAAAGCATTCATTTCACTCTACATTCCTTCTCCATTTTCACATGCAGGGAGTTGAGCATTGCTTGAGAATTAGAAAAACGATCACACTGATTTCAGGGCAAAATCCACATACCTATCAGTAGTCAGACCAGCCATGCCACTATGGGAGACTTCCCACTCATCTCTGATTAGTTCCTATTCTCACAAATTCCATTTTAAACATTCCTCCTCCTTTGACTTCCCTTGCTCTCTCCTGCCTTTTCTGCTGTCTCTCTGTGCATCCCCTGGCCCACTTGCCATAGCTGGAGTACCTACTTTAATCTGCTCTGTGCTAGGTACAGAACATGAGGCAGGCATGCCTCTGAGGAGCTTATGATATTGGGTTGGGGAGGAATCACCCACAGATATAGAACAAGCTCCATCACAATGGGCTTAATTGCTCTAACAGTGCTATGTGTGCATATTCTGAGATTAAAGCACAGGGAAGAACCCAAAAGGGCATACCACCTCAACTACATACAAAACAGAAGTTATCACTCCTTACTTCAAGCTTACCTGCTTACCCTGTTCTTACCCTGCACGATCTAATTTCATGGTAACTCAAGAACTGTGGCTTTTGACTATTAATTTTCTCTTCCTACTTCCCATATCTAATAGATTGTCAAGTTTTAATTAGAATTAATACATGTGTGTCTAATTCCTTCCACAAAATGTCAGGATTACTCTTGTTCTGCACCTGTGCCTTCTCTGCCTCCCATCTCTCCGCTGCCAGGGAGGGGGCACTCATCCATCTCCATGATGAGACAGTGCATGGCAGGCCAAAGTGCTCACACAGAGCAAGGCTGACACAGCAACTCTACTAAGAGCCTTTCTCAGCCTCAATAACACTGCAGTACAATGTGTTTGATAGCAGTACTATCCATCATGAGGACTGGAGAACGCTGCCCCTCCACATTGCTGCCCCTGTCTACTACAGCACAAACCCATCAGGACCTGTTTCATGAGGGCCACACTGCAGTCCTAGCCTATCTTTCAAGATTAATTTCACACTACTCCTCTAGTAAGGAATGCTCCAAAGAAGCCCTATATTTCTATAATTGTGTCTCTTAGAAGGCTTTGCTTGGGATTTTACCCTTCTGATGGTGGTCATTTCCTATGCCCTTGCTCCTGGCTAATTTGTTTTATGGGTTGTATACTTGATCTCTCTTCCACACTGGACTATATTGGGTGCCTAGGTCAGGTTTTGTCCATTTCCTCATTTTACTTCTCAATGTCCTTGGTCTAGGGTCATGGAAGCAGAAAACATTCAATACGAAATGAATAATAAGAAATAAAAAGAAGAAAAGGAAGTAAGAAAGGGAGAGAAAGAAATGCCAGAGTAAATATGGTTATTAAGAGCTCATAGATGAAGCAATTTGAGTACACTCCAAGTTGCTAAACAATGTTGTAATTAATTATAAACTACCACTAAGATCCTGAGCACACCCATGCTGTTTTCCTCTTCAATATGCAGCAGATGATGTTTGTGATTACAAGCTGGTACTTGGCACATGTTCTGTTTGGAAGAAAGGACTGCTGCTATTGATAAATTCAACCCCATGTGGTTCAATCATTCCTTCACAGTCTGGCATTTATGCCAATACATTCTGAAATCCTCCAAGGCAATCAATTTGCCAAGACGCTGTGATGGCTTGGTTGTCTATAGATGCGTGCTTGCGAGCTAATCGTGGTACATTAGGGCTCATATGCAATGACTACGTTAATCTGTTCATTAGTATTTCAGGTTGCCAAAGGTAAAGACTCCCCTCGCCCCACTTATAAAAGTAAATGATAACAGGGCTTAATACTACCAAAATACTGCTTTTCAGAAACCTTGTTCCATTACCATCAAGACTTAAGTCTAAAGTCTAAAATGTTTCCTTTGTCAAAGATACCTATATAAATAAAGGAGTTGCATCCTCCAGCCCAACAATTCTCAAATGAGAAAACTACAAGCTTCATAATAGCCATGTGGGTTTGGGGTACATAGAATTACTGCTCCAGAGAACCTTTCTTGAGCAAAAAGAGGCACTATTTTCTTAAATAAATGAGTAATTTTCTTAAACAACTACACTCTTAACATTAAAATTTTCTGTGAAAACAAGCAATTTTTAAACAAAAGGACAGATACTCTCAACCTAATACTATTCTGACAATAACTGCCCAAACTATCATTATTAGTAATGTAATAAAAGGTTTTTTTTTTCCCCACCTAACCAATTTTTCAATAGATACTGCAAGTTAGGAAATAAGAACATACAAGACTTACATCTCATGAAGGCTATACAACCACAAGCAGTGTTGAATAGTACAATCTCTCCAAATCAGGGGGAAAGGGTTGACTTGAACTCTACCTGTGTGATACTGAGCAAATTCCTTACCCTCTCTGAGTTCCAAGTGATTTGCGTGATGACATCTATTTCACAGGTAGGTCTGTTTTGATGACATGTGAAATATACCCACTATAACTTAGATTCTGATGCTTTAATGTGATTCGTTAGCTCTCTACTAAAAGTTCTCCAAATCTAAATAAAACTTGAAAGATTTAGATTAAAAATCTTCAATAACTTACATGTTTTTCTTCTCTGTAAGCAAATAAACAGCTTTTACTTTTAGGATTCCAGAAAGTAACTCAAATAGCTTCATTAGAATAAAGAAAAGTGTATTCTGAGGCTGAGGCTGTAGCTCAGTGGTTGAGTGCTTGCCTAGCATGCGTGAGGCACTGGGTTCGATCCTCAGTACCACATATAAATAATAAATGAATAAAATAAAAATCCATCATCTGAAAAAAATATTTTAAAAAAAGTGTATTCTGGTATTATAACATCCACTTTTATAGTTATAGTTAATAGAGTACTCTTACACAGATTACTACTAACCACTAGGTGATAAATCAATAAGATCTGCACTACAGGCTCTGTAATAAATCAGAGTTCTATCAAATTCAACGATGCCTACTGCCAAATTACTCATACCATCACTGGTAAATCAGATTTATTCCATTCCCCTGCTTTCATTATGTGGACTCTCAAGAAATCAAGCATTGTATCTCTATATATCCAGATACTACATCTCTATCAGATTAGAAAATGTTGAAACATATAGACTATGCTTCTAAATATAACTATTTCCTCAGGTGAACACCTGTGTTCATATGGACAGTTGAATTTTATGTGAATATTTGGACAATAAATATTGTATTTGCATCATGTTCCCTTTTTAAATTCAAGCATTCAACAATTAAGTACTACTGAGATTAAGGTGAAAACCTAAATATGATCATGCTGTGTTTAGTTTTACATGTGATAGTCACCATGAATAAAAATTCCAAAAAAATTTTTAAAAATCAACCTAAATTAAATGCTGTAGGATTCCCCCTGTCCCCAGGATCTTATGGTGGGGTAGAGTATCTTAAAAAAAAAATTGCAACTGTTCCACCAGATTCCAAGAGTATGAATGCTGTAAACAGATGATGAACCTGACATATAACATCTTAAAGGAGTATGATTCTAGAGAATCATAATTATTCCTAGGAACTAGACATAAAAATGGATCAAATAAAGGCTAGAAATGTATTCTCCAATTCCAAAGTAGTTCTTTTCCCAATTCTATTTTCTCATTCTTCTATTACCTCCATCACACACATGTGCATGCAAACACACACACAAAAACTAGTAAAGAAAAAACATTCTCAGGATGTGTAGTGTAGCTTACTAGTGGAGCACTTGCCTAGGATGTGCCAGGGCCTAAATTCCACCCCAAGCCCACAAAACGCACACACACACACAGAGTCATCTATATATTAAAAAAATAAATAAAAGTGATAGTCTTTAAATACAGAGTAAAAAGTACAAAAAATTCATAAAAGTGGTGGTGTCCAGTTCTCAAAGAAGTGGGAAGGGTTCACAGATACGAACTGATTTGAAAGTATGAATTTTCTGCTACTTTCACTTTTCACTTATGAAAGTACAACTCCCAAAATAAAAAGAAAGGAGAAATACTTATGGCAGAATGTAAATAAAGTCAGAAGTAGAAACATAGCAGAATGTAAACACTATTCAAAAGTAATAGTACAATAACTGTGCCTTCCATTTGTTGAGCTATACTAGGCCATGTGAGATTCAATGATGTCTTTATTATGCCATAAACATAAATGACAGAGCCTACAAGGGAAATTCATAAATATGTTTGATCACTATATACAAGAGAATTGGTACAAGAGGATTGTGACATCTGGAAGTTACAATGTGAAAGGTGAATTCTAAAATCTATTTTGCTTATAATGGCAATCTCAAAATAACCTGGATCACAGTATACAAGTCACCTAAATCTCCTCTTTTTGGGCTAACTGACACACCAGCTGTATTGGCAATATCTCTTTTGACCAAAGCTCTAAGTTGCTAAGAACTTTGGCCTTTGGTAGTAAAGGATACCATCTCCTCTGCAAACCCCAGAGGAAGGGCTGAGCTACACAGTAAATATGAATCAAAACCTGGAATTCTACACAGAGAAAAAAAAAAACTTTGTCAGATAAGCTATTTGGGCTTCTTAATTTCTTAATTTTCAAATTTTGAGAAGAAACAAGCACCAATAAAATATCTAGAAACATAACCACAGTATTTCTTACATCTGATAAAACTTACATCCCACTTCAGTACATAAACTCTGCTTCACTTATTCCAGAAGGATGTGTTGAGAGCAGCAAAATACCAGGGCAACCCTGCTAATCTTTTCCCCACAACAGTTTATGACCTAAAGCACTTAGTTAACTAAATGTCCCCTCATGAGATCAATACCTAATACAAATCAATACTTAAAACAAGTCTATTTACATTACCAGGCTGTTACATTAATTTTAAAAATGCTATTGAATTTCTATACAGAATTAATCATTTTTATTGTAGATAAAACTAAACTTTTCTGTTAAAAGAATCATCTTGTTAGATTTAGCAAAACTGAAAAGTACAAACAAGATATCTACATTTAGTGAGAAAGAATGAGAAATCTGAATAGGTTCAAATTACTTTTAAAAACTTATAAATCTAGCTTAAAATAAGTTATTTTCTAATTTCTTCACCAAGAAACAAAATTATGATTTCAAAATCAAACAACTTTGACCTGTATACACCATAATATACACTAGAGAGGGGCTCGGCTTAGTAAGGGACAAGGTTTAGGTTTAGTTGTGGCATTATAAAGACCAGTTCAGAAATCTCAGTGACGTTTTATGAGAGAGTATAATTTTCAGAGCTCTTGGCCCAGAAGGGTCATTTCATCAAGATCACAATTGTTTTGGATTTGAAGACAAACCTGAGATATATCACTATTCCTGAAACACAATTCATCACGGAGCAAATTCTAATAAAATACTACATCAAAGGGCCAGCAAAGGAAAACTAAAGCTCCCTAAGAACACTTAAAATCCAGGAGTATTAGTTTTAGACACATGGCATATCACTTGAGTGCCCAGATTAAAACCAAACTTAGACATAAAAGATCTTCTGGCACAACATAATCCCCATGGGAAGAAGGCTTGCCTATCTACAATGCAGGTGTTAAAAATCTCCCTTTTTTTTTTTTCTTTACATTCTGATTTTTTTTTTTTTTTTTTTTTACAGGTGATCTGAATTTATTCTTCAAATTTTTTTTTTTTTTAATTTTTATTCTTGTTTTATTTAGGCTTACATGTTGACAGTGTAAATTGACTCATTGTACATAGATAGAGGATAACATATCAATTCTCTAGTTGTAAGTTGTATAGAATCACATCATATATGCAGTCATACATAAAGTTAGGGTTATTATGACCATCATATTCCATCACCCTTGCTGTCCCCA
>PVHX01022937.1:0-26703 GCA_004024805.1 Geosciurus inauris
GTTTCTCATGATCATTTTGGAAAGTAGCAAGAATTAGAACCCTAGCATTGGCAGGACAGGAAGTTGGGGGTGATATTTATCCCAGGCCATGCTTTCCTTTTCAGTTTTATGGTGTGATCTACAAATACAGTTAAAGCTATATTACCTAGTGTTTAAATTTATATGTCATCAGAACAAGTATTAATGTATAAGAGAGGCATGCAATGTAAAATTTGCATCACCTGAATTTATTGAAAGGCTAGTTTTCCTAAGAAATTTACAAATGACTCAAGTTTACTGACAATGCTAATTAATTTGATACAAAATTATCATTAGGTTGATCCTCAGAACTGTGTATATTTGGATTTTGTAACCCACCATCAATAAGGAACAAAACCATTTTTTTGGTACTGGGAATTGAACCACGGGTGTTCTACAAATGAGCTACATCCCCAGCTCTTTCTATTTTTTCATTTTGAGACAGAGTCTCATTAAGTTTCCCAGGCCAGCCTTGAACTTGGGTTCCTCCTGTTTCAGCCTCCTGAGTTGCTGGGATTGCACACGTGTGCTACCACTTCCAGCTAAAACCAGTTTATTTGGAGTGATTTTGTTACTTCTTGCTTTCTTAAGTGAAAGGATTTGCTTTATGACCAAAGTTACTTTGTGTTGATGAGACATGAGAAGTACCTATGAAGAATAAAAATATGTTATCCAGATTTTTTGAAACATCCAAGTGTTTAATTAAAAATACATGAAATTGCTATTTTAAATAATGTAAGAGAGAATAAGTCAATGTTATGTGAGTCTCTTTTCCAGGAAACTTTGCAGATGTTTTGTCTCGGTATTAGAAAAATTCTTATTTCATGATCAAGGTTGTGTGCCTTTGCTTTGTTCAAAAAATTTAATTTCTCTTTGACAGGATTTCTAATTTCTAACACCACATGTTAACATATAGGTATTTGGTGATAGGTGCTTTAAAAGATCCAAATGGTTGCACTACTTTTACCTATGGCAGAAGATATGTAAGGTATTGTCAGTGTTGACAATGTAGAAGTAGGGTCAGCTTTGCTCCAGAAAGTTTTCATTTAGGTTAATAAAGTTAGAGTAAAATCCCAACTGAATCTATATCAGGAAATCTTTTATGCTTTGAAATCATTACACATTCAAGAATAACAACCTTTCTTTTAAATAAAATTAGAGTGAGTCGGTTTGATGCTGAATAAAATATACATAGGAAAACTGTGTGGTGGAGATACACACTCTTGCTCTGTTGGGAACCCATTTATCTCTGGCTCTGAGACTAGTCATACTATTAATAGACATAGGCACTCTGAGCAACTTGAAAAACAATCAAGTTTTTGTAGTTTCAGAAGGACTTTCTGAGGTAACTCCTCTTGCCTGAAAACCCCCCAGTTTAACTCTATATTTTTATGAGATTATCAATTTATTTTTTGCTTATGTATACAGTTTGCATATGTATACATTCCATGATGATGCTTCATATTTGAATTGTATTTATTGTTCATATTATTTTATCTCATTTTCTCCCGGGTAGACACTGTCAAGTATTACTGATCAGTAACAGATAATTTCTTGGTGGGCCGGTTCAGGGGGTCTACATCTTATTTTCAAAGGGCTCTTACATACTCACTGCCATTTGCTTTAGATAAGTTTTTTTTTTCATGGTAGTGTATAGACAAAATACACTGCACTGACATACTTAAGATCAGTTATTATATTTTCAGATGGCAGTTTGTTAGAATGAGTTGAAACCTTATGGTTTTAGCTGTATTAGTATGAAATGACTAGCAAGTGAAAGAGTCAGACTTCAGTAGAATTGCAGTCCAGGCCTGACTGTTCATGCTAACATAAAGAAGCCATATAGTATCATGGATTTTTGTGGATTTTTACAGCATCTTTTCTTAAAGAAGTAGAACTATATTTTTAAGTAAAATGTTATGTGGAACACCAATATGTAAAACAATTAAGAAAATGGAGTTGCCTGGATTAGAAAGACAGATGGGACCCAGTCTCTCATTTGTTCTGGCCTCCTCTTCACCCCACACCATAATTCTTCAAGAACTTCTGTGAAGTCCTAGAGTTCTGAGGATCAACGTGCAAATCTACTGTGGTACTAATAACAGTTTTTTAAAAAATCATTCATTCATTGACTTTGGATATTTTTTGGTTTTATATGTTTACATTTCAAAGTTGGGATTTAGTAAGCTAGGCAAATCATATGAATTCACATGAAAATGGCCCCACTATACAAACTGGAATCAGGAAGAATTAAAAACCTATTTGTTTTTATTATCCTAACAAAAGTTAGGTAAGCATGAAAATAAATGAATTTTTAATTTTTTTAGTTGTAGATGAATATAATATCTATTTATTTTATGTGGTGCTGAGGATCAAACCCAGTGCCTCACACATGTGAGGCAAGCACTCAACCACTGAACCACAACCCCAGCCCTTCAGTCTTGTCTAAAGGAGAACACTCCATTCTGTTCCCCCCAGTGAATTTTTAAGTAATAGGAAAGATTCTGTATTCTACCCTCAAATCCAATATGTGCACATAAAGGGAAATAGTATTTGATGAGTATCTACTATTTGCCACGTGCTCTACCATGTGTATTATATTCTCTAATTTTAAAAAATCTCACAATAACTCTGAGAGGTTGAAATTTTTCCAAATAATGGAAATTTTGCTGGTGGAGATAAAAAAGAAAACTTTACCTAAGATCACACAGCTAGAAAGTAAAGGATCTAGATTCCAAATCTTAATCTAGCTGGCTTAAATGTTCATACCCTTTTCCTCCAATGCTATGTTGTCTTTCCAATAGTAAAGTGATAGGAGGCAAGGATGTCATGAAAGGTAAAACACAAGGTTATTCTGAGAAATGTACATTGATATGTCTTTGATCATACATACACTGTTAGTGCACTATCTATATACCACTATGTCCGCATCTCCTCCTTTTGTTTTATTTGCGATATATTTTTTATATTCCCTCTCCTTCACACCTCTTCTCCCACGCTTCTCTTTTCTTTCTCCTTTTTCTTGTCTGTCTCCTGTCACCTTAACAGTTGCACAGTTTTGAGAGAGCTAGGTCCTCCTCTCCTCCAAAGTTCTTTTGGCTACAAGAAATGAATACTTAATGTAATAAAGTGGAAGTTTATTAAAAGAATATAAAGACACCTCACAAAATGCGAGGGCAGAATGTAACTGCCATGTCAGGGACTGAAGGGCTCTTTCCATGTCTCTGAGAAAGCATAGCTTTTCTTTTATCTCTTTCTCTCTCAAGGCTTCTCTCTGCACATCTCTGAATCCCTCTCACTTTGCCCCCTCTGCTTAGTCATCTTCAGCATTGCTCAGTATAGATGTCCAAGCCCTAATTCTGAACAAGCTTTCATATCGAGTACCTGAAAATTTCCTCTGTATCTCTAGTTTTAAATTCCTGTGGGCATATGATTGTTTCATGAGTAGATTCTGATTCTGTGCTCATCCCTGATCCAGTCAGCTATTTATATGATATGCCACAGGTTCAAATATGGTCCCTTCAGGAGAGACTATAGGTAAGCCTAAGCCCCAATACAAGATTAATATGCTTTCATTGACACTAGATTTTGCTTCCAACCATACTCTCATCCTTTTTACTCTAATTACTCTAGAAAAAGAAGGAAGAAGAGACTTTTGTGGCTAGGAGACGTTTTCCTACAAAGGAGGTCAGATTGTTTCATTCAAGACTTCTGGGAAACATATAGCTCATCCAGACTGGACATTCCAGAGTGTAGCAGATGGCTCAGAAACCTTTGTAGGTGGAAAAAAAACTGGTAGTTTTTACATGGAGTCAATACTTTAAAAAAAAAAGCTTTTTTGAATTAGAATGAACAATGTGAAAAGCTTTTATCGTTTGTCCCAGTTGCTTTAGACATGGATCAAAAACATGGATGTAGTCCACCTTGCCTGAAATTTTCTAACCTATGTAAGAAACCAGATTTGTATGAATCAGATATGCTGGATAATTTGTACTTAATGGATTCATCCATATTCACAAGAGAAGCACTTATAATGCTGCTGTAGTTTGAGGCCCAATAATGCATTAAAAAGTTGTTTTTAAAATAATTTCAATGATCATCCTTAAACTATACTGCAGTTCTTTAATAGTGTGTGTGTGTGTGTGTGTGTGTGTGTATTTGTGCTGGGGATGGAGAATTGCAGTATGCAACTGGAGTAATGTTTACGTTGCATGCTAATGAGGTCATATCAAACTGTGTCTCTAGGAGTTCTGATTTAAGTAGGTCTTAAGGATCATAATATAAGAGGAGTTGGTTAAGATAATTCTAGGGTACATTATTCTAGTCTTTTTAAAAATTTTTTAAAAATATTTTATTTGTAGATGGACACAATATCTTTTTTTTTTCTAGCCCTTTTAATTTTGAGACAATATCTCACTAAGTTGCTTAGGACCTTGCTAAGTTGCCAAGGCTGGCCTTGAACTTGTGATCCTCCTGCCTCAGTCTCCAGAGTCTCTAGGATTACAGGTGCACTGTGCCTCTGTGCCTGGCAAAATTACTTTTAGGGTTAAAAAGGAGGAAACTTCTTTGTCATGTCAATAAATAGCACCCCTTTTGATTGCTTTAAGTTTCCTGAATTGATTTTTGAAAAACGAGCTGGTTTCAGAGTTTAGTTTGGACCTAGCACAAGTGGCTACATTCTGGTTTGGGCTGGTCAGCTCCAGCCTAGAGCAGAAAGCTAGTCCAAAACAACAGCTTCCTGTGAATTTTATTTAACACTATGCATGGCTGTTAACCAAATCCCTTCCCTACATTGTGCACAAACCAGCAGAGCCATTCTCTTCCTGTAGAGTCCAGCCCCATTGCAAGATGTGGACACAATATCTTTATTTTATTTCTTTTTATGTGGTGCTGAGGATCGAACCCAGGGCTTCACACATGTGAGGCAAGCGCTCTACTGCTGAGCCACAATCCCAGCCCCCTAGTCTTAATGTATCATGTGAAGTATCAATACTCAATCTAGAGGGTTTTTTGGTTTTTGTTTTTTCACCACAGATTGAACCCAGGGGTGCTTAACCAATGAGCCACATCCCCAGCTCTTCTTATTTTTATTTTGAGACAGGGTCTTGTTGATTGGCTTAGGGCTTTGCAGAGTTGCTGAGGCTGAGTCATGATCCTCTAGCCTTAGCTTCCTAAGACACTGGGATTACAGACATGCACCACGGTGTCACCTGCAATTCTCAATTTTCTAAAGAAGCCTAAAACTCTTTCCTTGGAATTATTCAGCCATCTTTCATCCTGAACATTTACCTAAAGAAGTAAAAAAGAAGTTCATAGTCATTAAACTCCCAAATCTGGCAGCATCTCAT
The DNA here is from genome assembly GCA_004024805.1 of Geosciurus inauris. NCBI lineage: Eukaryota > Metazoa > Chordata > Mammalia > Rodentia > Sciuridae > Geosciurus > Geosciurus inauris. The sequence goes on from PVHX01022937.1 coordinate 5,367, forward strand.
TTTGAGATTTGAAAGTGTTTTCTGGAAATGTTTTGCTTTTAGACTCCAGTACATTCCTCACAATCTTATCAGGTTTGGTGGTAGCTTAGGAAGGGACAGCCACTCTATAGTTGCTCAAGGTTTTCTACTTCAGGGTCTTCAAATATGGTGATTCTGTAAATTGCATAGATGATGACCTCTCACTTCAGGGAGGTCCTCCCTAACCATCCTGTTTAAAGCAAACTACCTCACCCTCTCTTCATTCTCTCACTTTATACTCCATTTTATTTTCTATATTTTACTCATCACAATCTAGAGCTATTTTATTTTAATCGTTTTATATGCTATTGAACATCATCCTCATCTGATGGTAAGCTCTTAGAGGGCAAGGACCATATATGTGTTAATCACCATTGGTATCCCCAGTGCCTTATACAATGCCTAGCACATAAAAAGTGCTCAGTAAATATTTGAGGGATGGATGAATGAAGAAAGCACTAGAACACTATTTTCCATGAGCACAAGAGCCACTTAAGCCATTGTTTTCACTTTGAAAGACATGTAAGAGTTGGGCATGGTGGTGCATGCCTGTAATCCCAGCACTTGGGAGGCTGAGACAGGAGAATCATGAGTTCAAAGCCAGCCTCAGCAACGGTGAGGCACTAAGCAACTCAGTGAGACCCTGTCTCTACATAAAACACAAAATAGGGCTGGGGATGTGGCTCAGTGGTCGAGTGCCCCTGAGTTCAATCCCCAGTAACAACAACAACAACAAAAAAAAACATATAAGAAACCTATCAGCATACTGGTTGTGTCTCTTATGTTCACATGGTTAGTATAAGGCTCATCCATGGATAAAGGGATAGGGGATTTGGGCAAATCATAGGTAATCTGCACAGCCACCTTTTCAAAAGAATAATTGCTGATGTTTAATATACTTATAGAAAAGTAGCCTTATTATGAGTGTGCATGCTGATGATTTTCTATACACTGAGCATACACAGGTAGCCAGCATCCAGATCAATAAGCTAAATATTCTCAGTAACCTGTAAGCTTGTATCATTCTTGCTTCTAGTTACTGTCTTGTTGAAATAATCGCTATCCTGTCTTCCAATAGTATACATTAGTTTTGTCCATTTTCCCTTTCTATAATGGAATCATTCAGTTTATGTTCTTTCCATTTTATATTTCTGAGGTTCATCCATCAGCCATATTGTTGCTTTACTCACACTTAATATTTTTAAACAGGTAGAAACTAATTGCAAGACATAATAAGAGGACAATAATAGCTGGGTGCAGTGGCGCAAGCCTGTAATCCCAGCACTTTGGGAGGCTGAGACAGGAGGATTGTGAGTTCAAAGCCAGCCTCAGCAACGGTGAGGCACCAAGCAACTCAGTGAGACCCTGTCTCTACGTAAAACACAAAATAGGGCTGGGGATGTGGCTCAGTGGTGGAGTGCCCCTGAGTTCAATCCCTGGTACCAAAAAAAAAGAGGACAATAATGTGGTGGAAAAAGGAGATTGGTCATATAGTGAAGACTGGTGATTTATGTGTTGAAGTGAGCCATGTTCTATAAATTCACTTTGTCTCTTCTGCTTCCTCTAGCATTGCTTCCCAAATCCTAAACATGCAGCTTACAAATATCTGCCCTTGGGAAAACACTTACTGATCCACTGAAAATCCATCTCTGCTACTGAGAAAAAATCTTTTGAGCCCATGCTCTTTCCCTGATATGTGTCACTAGTGCCATTTCTTTTTACCAGGGGCAGCATTTAATTATTGATTCTTAATGCATATGTCCTGAAGGTGTTTATTAAACTGAGTTTAGGGACTTTGTTCTTTCCATCTCAGTGCATGAGTTTATGAGAAGACATACTAGGGAGGGGTGATGAACAAAGCTGATTAAATTTCTGGACTTTACACAGAAACAGATAAAAATAGGAGACTATGCATGATTTAAAATTGGCAAGGACAGACCTTCAGTATGAAGAAATCTCTTTGAGTTATTAATCATGAGTTATATATTTTTTTGTGACAGTGAAAGGGAGAAGCTTTAATTAAACACACCTTAATAACCTTCCCTTAGAAAATCCCTTTTTAAAAATAAATGTGGCATCAATCTATGGAAGCTGTAGAGTAGCTCTTCTATAGTCCTATGTAATGAGGCAGCACTTCCTGACAGAGAAGGTTGCCAAGCACTTGCAAAAATTACTAAAGAAGGCTGGGGAATCGATGGCCATCTGTTCAGCATGGTTCTCATGCAAGTGTGCTTGGAGCCAGGGGGCTAGATGACATGATCTTTTAGAAAGAAAAGATCTTTCCTTTTTCATTTGATGATTATAAGATTTCTTCAAGCTGAAAAAATGCCTTAAAACTTAAGAAATAAAGTGTTCCTTTGGCTCATGCCATGTGTCTATCTCCCCATCCCCATCAAGCATTTTCACACTTTATGCCAGAGACCACTTGGAGGCAAAAGACATGGTTAATTTCACTCTTTACACTCCTAGCATCACACATTTTGAAAAAGGAGGAAAAAAGAGAAAAGTCTTGTGCTATTGTTTGAATAAAGAGCTATTATTTACTAGGCCTCATTTAAGAATGTTTTTATTGCTTTTTAAAGTGGTCAAAATGACACTTTTAAAACCCACAATTTTGTGTGACCTGTATATTGAATCAGTCCAGACACCACTTGCAAGATCTTTGTAGGCTACTGTGGCTCCGTACACAATAATAATCAATACCACTTAGTGTATTTATTGGGTGCACACTAGGTGCCAGGAATTGGTACGCATTTTACATACATTATCTCATTTAATTTTCTCAACAATCTGGCAAGGCAGATATTATTATCATTGCAGCTATAAATGAGGGAAGTGGGTCTTGGCCAAGACAGATAACTAGCCCTCAGTCACATAGCTAGTTCATTCAAGTACTGAATTATGAACTCAGGTCTGTCTGGCTCCAAGGCTCAAATTCCTTCTCTTTGCTGTACTTTCCCAAAAATTTGAGAACCTTGGCCTACTTCAAATAAGATTATGAAAAAAATGCAACTTCTGATTTGGCTGTATTTCTGATTCATCTGGTTTGTTTCTTAGCTAACTTTTGAAATAGTGGTATGTATGAATTTTATAATTGTGCAGTCCTCAGGTTGAACGTTGAAACTTGCCTTTCCACTTACCACCTATGTGACTTGTAACAAATTACTTAACATCTCTGAATTTCAGTTTCCTCTTTCAAGAAGTTTATAATAGAACTAACTTCATAGAGGTATTTCAAAGATAAAGGAGATAATGAATGTGAAATCATATCAAAATAATAGAGTATATAGTAAAAGTTCAATAATTATTAATAACAATAATATTGGGAGTTGTTTTTGAACTAGAATCTTGGCTGCCTCTCTTTCCCTGCTCAGGAATTAACTCAGTTACCTCCTTCAGAAGCCATCAGGGCCAGAATATATTTTGTTTCATGTTTTCTGGATCATCACTCCAACTTCAACATCATTCTTACATATACACAGCAGCAAAATGTGCATATGTATACTTCTGTGTGTATATTGCACAGAGGTTGACATCACAAAAGAACCTGAGTTCTCATATTTAGATTTTTAGTGGACTAGCGTTTCATCCCTATAATCCAAACAATAACCATGAAAATAAAATCTGACTTTAATCAAAACAAATTATATATATTCTAGCATCTCAAATCATTAAAATATTATAATAGGGAAACTCATGCCTATTTACTTAGCCCTGTGATTCTCATATATTCCCAAACAAAAATTGTGATGCATGGTCCAACAAATAATTTATTTTTACTTGTAATCTGATTTATAGGATAAGATTTATGAAAGCATAAAAATCAAAGTACATTTATCTGTACACTTTATGAATCACCTTCATTGAGAAGAATATAGGACTTCATAATATTGAACTCTCCTAAAACATAGGGACATGGGCTCCTCTACATTCTCCTTTGTGTAAAAATATATCAGCAATCATTTGACTATCCTTGAAAAGTACTAAGGTAGAAGGTTATTAACATCCATTGCATTGTTAATGACTTCAGTCCAGAATTTTCTTTGGTATCTGTATTTCACTTTGCTTGTAGAACTCCTGTTAATGCTAGGCTTACAGAAACATATGCTTTATGCAATTTTTGGTGTGGGTAAAAGTGATACATATTCAGAAGGGGCAAAAGATAATTAGCCCCAGGGTTTGATAGATATCATTTAGTAGTTGTCCTGTTAATCTAAAATCCTACACATAACCAATTACCATTGTAATGAGAACTTTAATTTTTAAACCTCCAATCCAGTTTCTCTCAATCATTGCTGCAAAACATTTGAAAGCTAGAAATGCAGAATATGCTTTATAGATCTGTGTTAGAAATGGTCACAACCCCAGGAAGCTAAAATCACACATGTTAGAATGATCTTCTTTTGGGGCCACTTTATAATTTTAGCTTTGAAAAAAAACTATGCTAAAGAGGAAATTCAGCAAATTTTGGTCATTAAAATTTTTGCAACCATTGTTCATAGAATTCATACTCAAGAATATTCTGTCTGATATTTTGAAAGAAATTGTACTATGGCAAGTGAATCTAGATAAGATTTAAGGCAGTGAGTATTACTAAGATTCTTGTCAGGATTCTGCAGGCATCTTTGTGATTTTTGCTATTTAGGGTGTTCTCTACTCACCTCCCCCACTGACTTTCTTCTACCTGTTCTTAAAGTGATTGCCTTGTTAGTTGAGGGTGATTCATTTCTACTAGTGGTGAAAAAGCATTTTCATCCACCAATATGGAGTAATATTAATTTGTTAGCCCTTCATAAATTTCATTGTGAAAGGATTTCATTTCTTTCCATTATGAGAACTTTTGAGTGCATTCAGTTATCATAATCTAAAAGCACTTAACTGCATGTGTGCTATGCCAAGAGAATTACAGGGACACGTTTTCTGCCTTCTAAGTGTTCAAGTTTAAGGGTGAACACCAGGTTGTGTGGATCAATGCTGAAGGACAGGATGATGTATGATCTCAGAGAGCGAGCTTGGGGGCAGAAGTGTCAATCCAAGCCAGAGGTCCTTTATCACAATTGGGAATTTCAGGGAAACTAGGAAAAGTCTAGCCATGCTAGGGGCAGAAACAATAGCCCAGTTAAGATGTGTATACTGGTGAACTACATTGAGACAATCAAGCCCAGTAAGGCTACAAGCAGAAGTGGAGTCCAAGCATACAAGCAAACTGGTCAGAATTCATGTCAATCTACAAGAAATGGAATAATTTGGGTCCAGATTTAAAATGAGTATGTCCAAGGTTGGGGTTGTGGCTCAGTGGTAGAGCGCTTGCCTAGCATGTATGAGGCACTGGGTTTGATTCCACAGCACCACATATAAACAAATAACGTCCACTGACAATTAAAAAAAATGTTTTTAAAAAAGGGTATGTCCACTAGTTACATAGCCATGGTGAGAATCTATATTCCTTCCTTTTCCCTTGATTTTCAGAGACTTTTTCATGTGTTTTAATCAGGAATACAGGTTTGGGCTATTTCCTTGTGTAAGGCAGGCTGCTGCAGATGCTGAGTATTGCAGCACACACTGAGATCCTGCAGTGAACTCTTGTAATCTTGCTTTGAGACAACATAAATAAGAACAAAACATTTATTTAAAGGTCAAATTATATCTAGTGTCTCAGGATTGCAGTATATCCAAAACTTTTATTAGGATTCCCTCATTTTTGGCAATGAGTGCAAGCAAGCTGACTTCCATCAGAGTAGCTTTTAGCATTTATATCTGAGGAAACCAATTGCTGTCTGAATAGAACTTTTCCCCCCAATATTTTTTATTCCCTAAAGGCAATAGACTTTCCAGAAAGGAAATTACTCTTCGTGGAATTATACCTCTGTGTGTATGTAAGGATTATCTTGAGGTTGTAGTAATGATCTGGAGAGTATTGCCTGGAACCCTGGGGATATGGTGAGGTGGTGTAGAGATTGTTCTAAAGAACTCTGGGGACAATCAGTTCAAGGAAAGTTAAGGCTGAGCTTGAGTTTGAAAAAAATGTTCTCAGTGATACCTGGAGAATTACCAGTTACCTGGGTTTCTAAGAATGAGGGAGAAATGGAAGAGAGAGGATCCTGGTATTTCTACCTTTGATCTTCATACTAACATTTATGAGCAGGTATATACTATCATCCTCATTTTATAGTTGAGTAAACCAAAGCTCAGAGAGATGAAGTAATGTGTTCAAACACTGTGGTTAAAAATTAGGGCACTGGAGGCATAAAGTCAGCTTGAATTCTAGTTCCCCCTAATTTCTAGCAGTATGACCTTGAGATAGGTACTTAAACTTTCTCTGCCTTAGTTTCTCCATTGATAAAATGGGAGTAATAATACATATAATCATAGCATTTTGTGACTGTTTAATGAGATAATGCATGTAAGTGATTTACAAGTGCTCTGGACTCTTAGTAAGTGCTCAAAAGAGAGCATCTGTTTTATATTTATTATTGTTGCCATCATCACCACCACGTCAATTATCAGAAACCAAAGCCCATATTCTTTCCACACCATGCTAGTGCCTCCTAGTGGTAGTAATAGAGGTGGAGCCAGAGAAAGTTGATTTGTACAGTGGAAGATGAAAAGATAGGGATATAAGATGAGAAAAAAAAGGAAATGCAAAATTTTAAATGAAGGGTAAAGGGAGCTTTATACTTTGAAGTATGGTTATTAGAAGGTCACTGGCCAACAATTGCCTCCAATGCCACATTCAGTGTGTCGTGTACTAGAAAAACCTTTGCTTTCAGAACTGCTAAATTTACTAGATTATGGAGAAAGGAACTTCAATGATCAATCAATGAGATTGATGGACAGACTGTCAGTAAGCTATTCTAGGTAAATCCACTAGGTAGAGCCCATCTAATTGGTCTGAGTTCTAACACAAAGAAGCTGGTGTTAAGGCCATGTACATGTCATGAAAAATATGCTCAACCCATCGTGTTCATTTGACTTAATAAGTTTCATGACCTGTAGGATACAAGGAATGACTGATCATTAAGGTATTAAATTAATTAATTAAATCAGTTCAGCCCCTAATTCACTCTAGCTGTCAAGTGAGTTGTGCTTCATGGATTGATTTCCTGTGTGCCAAAAACATGTTCAAATTGTGCAAATTCTGTGTGGAAAGCATTATGTTGGGCCACTTTAACTCAACCTCACGTAATTTGCATGAACTTTGATGTTGCTTCTTATGGATATTGTACACAGTAGTATTCAACAAAGTACTCAATTATGTGCAGCCCTCAGAGTAGGAATGGCTATAATATGACTTGAGGTATAGGGAAGCTAACTTCTTGTAGGCCATATGGAGCTAATTTAGCCTGATGAACTCATCTTGTCTGTGATTGTTGGTATGACCTTCATTTCAATATAAAAGTGACAGTAAATAGAACCCTTTTTACTTATTTGTCTAGTAATTTCGATCAACATTTAGACTGATTAATTCTCAGTCTCTACTCCATTTTTTAAGGGAAACCAACAGATGCCTTCCACCTGAGAAGTCCCTAGTTCCAAGCTCGAGTTACCTTCATGAGTATTAAAGTTCAACATACAAAAGTATTAGACAATATTTGATGATGACTTAACTCTTTTTTACCAGGAGGGACTTTTAAGATCTGGGTAAAAAATTTCTGCACTTCTGAAATTTGGGTACCTGTTGAGGCAGCTGATATTTTAACCAAGGCAGTGTTCCCTTTATTCACTAGGTGTCAGGAACTCCTTAATATAAAAGAGAGAAATTTTTATAAACACGTTTAGACTGGTGTATCAGTAAAGCTGTCTTTTAGAGAAAGGAGAATACATGAAAATGTGAGCCCATGAAATATTAAAACAGAGCTCGTGAGGAAAGAAATCCTCTGTGTTAAGCACAGCAGTTGACGATTTAATAGGAGTAGAACAAGATAATTGTTCCTTTAAATAATACCAATTTGAAGAAATTCCAGTAGTAGGTTAGCCAAAAGGGAGTGAATTAATAAAATACGTATTCTTCTGTATTTTGCTGTTTGAACTTAATCCCTTCATATCTCTGCTAAAATGTAATTTTATCAGAAGTGCCCTACCCTTTCTGGTACATCCTAACCCCCTGATACTGTTTTTTTCCCACAGTATCCATTGTTATTCTGGCATATTTTATATTTTACTTACTTATTTATTGTATATCTCCACTATCCCCACTAGGATGAAAGTTTCCTGGGAACAGAACTTTTGTTTTATTCATCACTGTACTCCCCATACCTAGAACATAATGGGTGTTTGACATGTTTATTGAATGAATGGATGAAAGACCATAAAGAAATTAATGTAAGCTGGGCGCGGTGGCGCTCCCCTGTAATCCCAGCACTTTGGGAGGCTGAGACAGGAGAATCGCGAGTTCAAAGCCAGCCTCAGCAAGGGCGAGACACTAAACAACTCAGTGAGACCCTGTCTCTAAATAAAACACAAAATAGGGCTGGGATGTGGCTCAGTGGTCGAGTGCCCCTGAGTTCAATCCCTGGTACCAATAAAAAAAAAAAAGAAATTAATGTAAAGACAAGCTGACTTTAAAGTTGAATTTAAAATTGTCTTTTAAAAATTAATTTCATGTAATTATAATAAAAAATTAAGTATAATTGATGTAAATTGTTTTATCATATACATGTCCTAATCCTGTTTTTCTATAACCATAAAAATATAAAATACTTTAACCTGAGGGAATAAGTCTTCATGTTAACACTTGATGGTATCTCAAGTAATTAATTTTAAGTAATTATGCCACATTTACTTGCTGTTCTTATATCATTAATCAAGATAATGAACCTTGCCATAGATAACATTACAATGTACTAGCATTTTGTTCTTTGATTTCAGTTTGTATTTCTGTTTTGAGAAGTTGATTAAGATTTTAGAAAAAATAAGGGATTAAAATGGTGGTAAAATTAACTAGATGAATTTAGAGCACGTGTGTTTTACTAATTTTTAAGGATCCAAACATCCTCTGCAAATTCATCTTTAAAATTTTATTTTATTTTTTTTTTTCATCTTTAAAATTTTAGTTGAGGTGTGGTTAAAAGAGGCTTACCAGACAGATGACTCTGGACATAGCACTGAATATATCCAAGCCTCAATTTTCTTTTATATAAACTCAGGATATTTCTGTCTTTCTCATTCATAAGATTGGGAAGTACCAGAAATTTTCTGTGAAATATAAAATATTATTCAAATATAGGGAGTCATATGATTCTAGTAAATAATTTCAAATGATCTAATCATTTGGCCTTTATAGTTAAGAAGTTTTACTTGAAAATGTGCAGTATTCTCAAATTATGATTTAGAATGAAAAAAATGAATTGAGGAGTATGTTAGCATTAGAAGAAATGCAGAGACAGAGAAGGTGTTTGGGATTGGGCATGCTTTCTAAGGATATGGTCATCAGATTCAGCTTCATTAGAGAGAGATAAAGGTGAAAGCTAAAAAAAAGGCCACTGGGCTTGTTTTGTAGGACATCATTGATTTCAGTATTGTGGCACTGGAAACTAAATTTCAGAAAGTTAAACATAAGATGGAAATAGAGAAGCAAAAAAAGGCACTTTATTTTGTTGTTGGATAGCATAAGAAGTCTGATACTTGCTCATGGAGCTGACGATTTCAAACTTGGCTGAAAAGGAGATGGGATAGGAGGGCTTCTGAGTCAGTTTACTGAAAAATGGTCTGAGGTGAGAGGTCAAGTTGCTGTTATCTAAAATACTTCTAAGGCAAGGTGGAGAAGGATGATCTAAGCCTAGAGGAGAGCCAGTCAGAGACTTAAGAAACCAGATCTTCAGTCAAAACAGAAGGTGACAAGGTTATTAGCCAAAGAAGTTAAGGCAACTGAGAAGGAATCCTGGGGAGTAGTTGGTGGTGTCATACAGTTTCAAGATGCACATTGGCATGTGGTAGGCTATTGCTTTTATCTGAGTCTGGTGTATTTTGCCTGTGGGAGAGCATGTATCTTTGCAATTTGCTGAACTAGTGTAGATAGGCAGCAGAGATAAAGAGAAGTTTGGGTTTTATATACTCTTGGTCATGGAGAATTTTTTCAAATTACAAAAGATTAGTATGTATGATAGCAATAAACTTTGAACTGCATCTCAAGTTCTCATTGAATTCAGCATAGATAGACCTTACTTAAATTTCTCTTCAGTAGTACAAAATACTTTATTTCTCTCAAATACTTTATTTCTTTTTTAATCTATTGGTCCTGTTTAGTTATATATGACAATAGAATCCATTTTGATATAATTATACTCCATACTGCTTTCCAGAGTGGTTGCACCAATTTATAGTCCCACCAGCAATGTATGAGTGTACCTTTCCCCCCACATCCTTGCCAATATTTATAGTTGCTTGCATTCTTGATAATTTCCATTCTGGGTGGAGTGAGATGAAATCTCAGTGTAGTTTTGATTTGCATTTCTAATTGCTAGAGATGTTGAACATTTTTTTCATGTATTTTTGACATTCATATTTCTTCTTCTGTGAAGTATCTTTTCAGTTCCTTTGCTCATTAATTGATTTAGTTTCAAATACTTTATTTTTAGTGCTTTCTTGGAGGACTTTGAATATGAACCCTGGTTTATTTCAGGCTACCATAACAAAATACCATAGATGGGTGACTTCAGCAGCAGAGATTCATTTTTTCACAGTTCTTGTGTCTGAAAGTACAAGATAAATGTTCTAGTCAATTCACTTTCTAGAGAGGAAACTTTTCCTGGCTTGTAGGTAGCCTCTTTCTTATTTCTTCACATGGCTTTTATTCTCCTTGAGGTTTGTGCCACTCTCTAGTGTCTCTTTCAATGAAAATATGAATCCTATTGGATCAGAGCCAAACTATTGTGATCCTCTTTAACTTTCATTACTTCTTTAGAGGCTCCATCTCCAAGTATAGTCACATTGGGGATTAGGGCTTCAATATGTGAATTTGGGGGGGAGAACAGTCTGTAGCAAACCGCCAAGAGCATCACCACAACGTTTATAGTAATTACTTTTTATTGAACATTTTTGTGTGTATCCCAGGTACAATGATAAGTACTTTTAGTGAATATCACATTTTATTTGTCAAGTATTTTTCAAGATTTAAAGCCGGGTGTGGTGGCGCAAGCCTGTAATCCCAGCACTTGGGGAGGCTGAGACAGGAGAATCACGAGTTCAAAGCCAGCCTCAGCAATAGCAAGGTGCTAAGCAACTCGGTGAGACCCTGTCTCTAAATAAAACACAAAATAGGGCTGGGGATGTGGTTCAGTGGTCGAGTGCCCCTGAGTTCACTCTCCAGTACCAAAAATAAATAAATAAAAACATTTCTCAGGATTTAGTTTATCACAATCCCATCAGTGCCACTGATGCAAAGATGTAGGGGCTTTTCTCAGTGTAATTATTTAAGACCAAACTTCTTACCATCTTGTGGATCCAGCCTCCTCTGAGTCCTAGGAGTCCCCTCCAGTTTATGAGTGGGTAAAGAAAGAGAGGGTTGCATATAGAAGGTTTTTAAGGTCCATGATTAAAAGTGAAACATGATCACTTTCTATTAGCAAGAACTTAATCCCATGGCTATACTTAATGGCTGAGAAATGCAGTCAACCTGTATGTCAAAGAACAGGGATATATGGATCCTTGTAAGCATGAGCAGTGTTCTAGCACACTCATTTAATCTCTACAGTAACCCAATGTGGTAGGTACATATGTTCATTGTCCTTATTTTGTTCTTAATATTAGTTGTAGATGGACACAATATCTTTATTTTATTTATTTTTATGTTGTGGTGAGGTTCAAACCCAGGGCCTCACGCATGCAAGGCAAGTGCTCTACCACTGAGCCACAATCCCAGCCCCTCATTGTCCTTATTTTACAATGAAAAAGGGTGAGAGATTTGCTTATTGTCCTACCACCAGTTATTTGGATTTGAACTCCATCTAGTTTCAGAGGTTTGCTTTTAATCCCAGTACTGTTCTTATGAATTAGGGAGAAAGTATCATTTCATTATTACAGTAACTCTTTGAAATGTTTGACCTTTCCTAAAAAATGTTTTAGCAAAGCACAACATTTGGCTAGTAGATCAAGGATTTTGTTTTGTCTTAATTTGTTTTGTTGCAAAAGGAAGGAAGGAAAGGGAAAAGGAAGAGGAGAGCAAGGAAAAACAAAGTATAACGAGCTTTTATGGGAGAAACTTGATACCATTTGTTGCGTATGATCTTATGTATAGTTGTGGATGCTAGCTTACTCACAATTAGAGTCTTTACCTTCACTGGTTTAAGTTACAAAGAAACTTTGAATACGTTTAGGGTATAGTCATGATATCAAAGTATAATGGAGTCCTTTGTCTAAGCATAAATGCCTCTTCAAAAGGGAGTTTGTACTGTCCAGAGACGATATTAATTCATCTCAGAATTGAAATACGTTTGTCCATATTGAACACATATTGGTAAGTGAAGGACTGGAATAGGACTATTCCCTATTGAACTAAGGGATTCCTGGAGTGATCCAGGACAGAAAGGATGGGAGAGGTACCTTTTCTTTCATCTAAGTGGTGCTGAACATAAATTACATTAAGCTTCCACTTGTTTATTGGTTCTTGGGAGACCTTATAGCCACCTGGAGTAGGTTTCCTCTCCATTGTATCCTATTACATGGTGTATTGGTTGGTTAATAATGTTCAACCAAAAAACATCTATTTTTCTCTATGCTTTTTTTAATATTTATTTTTTAGTTGTAAGTGGACAGAATATCTTTATTTTATTTTTATGTGGTGCTGAGGATCGAACCCAGTGCCTCACACATGCTAAGCGAGCACGCTACCACTGCACCATAACCCCAGCCCCTATTTTTCTCTATTCTTATAGTTCACTTGAGAGTTCATTTTCTTCTGATAGGTAACAATACTACCCTAATTCTACCTAAGTTGCACTAACAAACTACAGAATATAAAAATCTAAGCTTCTAAAAGTTATCTTCCTACCATTCAGATGGTATGTTTCATAAAATGTCAGCATATTCCCAAAACAACATAATTCAGCTTTCTTAAAGTACAAGAAGGAATTATTTCTCTGACAAAGCTGTTCATCTGCCATATTAAGTCAAATTTCTTCAATACTATAATAGTCCTGGTGGCTTTTGAAGGTGGTGTAGTGGGAGGGGAGAGCACTATTTAGAAAGAGTTTGAAAGAGCTTGAATGTTTCTTTCCTATATTAAGAAGAGTAGCACTCTGGGATTGTTTCATTTTAAAATAAATTTGCATTCTGTGGTTGATGGTAAAGAGGTAGAGAAATGAACTTGACTGACCTGTTCCTTTATTAAAAGCCAAGTCAGGAGTATTGCATGTGCATATATATCTCCAAATGAGAGTTCATGGACAATGATATTACATTAGGCTTTCATCTAGCAGTGTTGATAGTTACAATAATATAGATCAAGATTGTCTTACCAATCTGAAACACTCTATAATCTGAGAAAACATTGAAATCAGACTTGTAGAACTGAATTAGAGATGTGTGGGTATTAAAATACTCCATCCAACCCATTTCCACATGTACCATCTGTTGTTTCCAGATGCACTACTTCCTAGAGGCAGTATTCATGGGCATGGTATTACAACACCAACAAATCGGCATTCCTAGTTCTGAGACCTAATTCCCAGAAATACAAATTTTCATTGGCTGCACTTCAGGGAATTAGACTCTTCTGTGGCTAGGGATATGCCATTACAACCATGGTAACGGAAATAGACCAATTCAGGGCTTAGAAGGCAGCAGGGAGCCTTCAAATTGGGAGCAGTACAAAGTTTCTCTGATGTGTCTGTAACTCAAGATAAGTTGAGTAGCACTATTAATACTCCCCCCTTGGTGGTTAGATATGCCTAACTCATTGCAGATAAGGTGTTGAAGGTGCCTCGTCTATGTTAGGTTTGATAAGGGAAGTTAGAAAATGCTCCAAAGGCTCTAGAGTAGAAGCTTAAAACCATATATATATAGTCCAACCCCTTAATCTGGTGCTGTCTGTAAAGCAATGGGCTGTCACCTCCCTCAAGACCACCGCTTGCCTCATTAATACCACTGGAACAAATTATCACTTCACAGCCCAGAAATCTTCTATAGCAGTTGTGGTGATTGATGTAACAAGGCTAAAAAATAATGATGAAATGCATGTTCCAGAAGACAGATTCAAATGGCAGGAGCTTCAAAGGCAATTAAATGTGACACAGAAGGAGTCTTCCTGGAATAAAGTATTTTCAAATAAATGGTAAGATAAGTGTGATAATCTCCTAGACTCACATTACACATAAATTAGTTTGCTATGAATAATTATTTCTGAATGCTTAGTATGCATTGAATTCAAAGTTTAGAAACAGCCAGTTTGAACCATTTAAAAAATATATATTTTGGTTTAAGATGGGGGAAAAAGCAATGCTTCAGGACTGGCATATATGGTCAGGGTAGGATTTATTTATTTGCAACTGTAGTATTTGAATGACATCTTTTGATATGCTTTAAAGTTTCTTGTTGGTTGGAAAGTCAAGAATTGTGACTGCAGAAGTCAAGTTTAACTGCTTTCCTCCAAAGTGAGTCAAACGATTCTTATGATGTATTGATTCTATACCACTAAGTTACTAACTATGTTGTGGGAGGAACCTGCCTACTCAAAGAGAGTGCAGCTGTACATTAGACAGGCACATCAAGGTCGCTGTGAAGGGGAAATTTAAGGCACAGAGGTAACTGGAACAGCTGGGCAAGGTTAAAGCACTCTGGCATGCACCAGCAAAGGCAGGGCCACAAAGTGTGCATGCTTCCAGATGAAGGGGAAAATCCTAAGCCTTGGATTTCTTTCCTATAGAAAAGGTAAAGCTCAAACTGTCATTTTGGATCTGTAAGTACTATTTCCTTGTTTTCTTGAAATTTGAACACAGGACAAATAAGAGGAGTAATAGTTCAACTAAAGCAAGACATAGGTTCTTTTTAAATAGGGATTCTTGTCTAAAAGATTAGTTAATCATAGAATGGCACTTCCAAAGAGAGTTTTAAGAATGAATTCTAGATGCTAGTTTTGAAAAACACATGTTTGGGTTAAGTGTAAAATGATCAGGGGTTGTACTGTGTATTTGTTTAAAGTTATTTTGTTTCATTAGTCCATCACTAGACAAACCTGATGAAGTTATATGTTCATTTCTTGACAGAATAAAAGGAATACACTAATTTAAGGTAAAATATGTGTTGAACTCACCCAGAACTCTCTAGATACGAAGCAATGTAATTTAAAACCCATTAATTTAGCCGGGCATGATGGCTCACGCCTGTAATCCCAGCACTTTGGGAGGTTCAAAGCCAGTCTCAGCAACAGTGAGGCGCTAAGCAACTCAGTGAGACCCTGTCTCTAAAACACAAAATAGGGCTGAGGATGTAGCTCAGTGGTCGAGTATCTCTGAGTTCAACCCCTGGTATAAACAAACAAACAAACAAATAAATCCCATTAATTTAATTTTAATAATCTTTTTGACATTTATTTTTTATAATATGTTGACCAGCCTCTTCAATGACATGATCAATTGACTCAGAAATTTGGTTCTATTTGTACAGAGCATCATTAAAACTGTTGTTTACTCTGAGCAGGTCATAGTATCCTTTTGAAATACAAACTAAAAGCCATTTTGACCTAGTTATTTAAAACAAGTAACACTTGGTTAATTTGTAGAATGCAGATGAAAATATTCACCAACTGTCAAAAGACACCAAGAAGTCATTTCCACTCTAAGATGTCTAAAATTCATTATATTAGCCAAAGGGGCACGTTCATGAATCAAATGACTAGTTTTAAAAAAATAGGTTTGACTTCATGTCTTAAAAAATCTGAGATCAGACATGAAAAATTCTGCCTTTTAATTACCTGTCTTGTTAATTGGATGGAAATACTGAAAATACAAACTTAAGCATCATAAATAGCAGAAAACACATATGACTAATATGACAGCTGCTTGAAATAGAAAAGCGATAAAGTGACTTTGTACTTTTATGACACATTTATAGATTGGTAATAAAGCTCCTTCCTAATCTCATTCTCTCATCATAGCACCCAAGTGATTTTTGTAATTATTATTTTATCTATCTTTTTAAACAATGGAAAAGCCAGAAGATGAACCCAATGACCCAACATTCATTTTTATTGTTACCATCCTTAAACCACATACACATAGTCATTTTTTTTAAAAAAACTGATTTTTTGTCCTGCCCTGAAAGCATGGCTTCTAAGTTCTTGTATCTTGTGAACAACTGATAAATAATAGCCAGAATACTTTTTTGCCCTAATTCTGATTTGAAACAATGTTGAGAATTGGTTGCTTATATGGTACACAGTTAAACTTCTAGCTAAGCCTTTTTAATTGAATACTTAGAACCAGTGAATTCCAAGTTAGTGCTGCAGTATTTTAAGAAGGAAAAGATACTTACACACACTGAGTGCCTTCTCTATTACACTGTCATATATGTAAACTTATTTAACAGCAACCTCACAAAAACATTGAACAGGAGTTATTTTTATCCCCATTTTTATAGAGGAAGAAACCCACTCTCAGAGAAGTTAAGTAGCTTTTCCAGCATCACACCAGCTACTCTGTGACAGAGCCAATATTCAAATGTACATCTGCTTGGTTTTAACTACTACATTACATAGCTTTTAAATAAATGTGGGAAATAAGTTTGATAATAATGGCTAAATCAAAATACATTGGAGTAAATTTGTATAATACTGTTCATCAAGGTAAAAGTATGCATTCAGTTTGTTAAACTGTAGTATCCAAGATACTGGAATAAATTAAATGCATGAGTGATATCAAAATTTAGAGAATTGTGTTTATTATGTTAATGCTATTTTACAAATTTTCATAATGATTTCATCTAGTAACAGTCAACAGAAATATTTAATAGGAATATAAAGTTAGATAAGATTATTTGTACCCATGTTTTCATAAAATTATGGTTTTCAAAGCTGGTATTTCTGTTTTCATAACCTCATAATATAAAATAAGCCAACTACCAAAATTGAAAAATGATATGCCTTCAGATTTGAACTATCCATTGCTAGGTATGAGGGTTGTTAAAGATATTCTGATGCAGATTAATCTTTAAAAAGAAGGCTTAAATTAAGTATGTTCAGTTGTATAATACACTTTGGGCGTTAGGTTATAATGCAATCAATTATTTCACTGTGATTCAATATTGACATATTTCTGCTGGAATAAAAGCCCAATCGCTATGGAAAGCAATTGCATGATTCTGCATGTGTAAAAATATTGCAATATAATTGCATTCTTGTTATTTTATGCTAATCATTTATGAAGATTTAAGGCCTTTTTTTCAATTTCAATCTAAGTGATATTTTTTGGAGAATGACAGGCTAACCCTAGGAATGTATACAGTTTATTAGAAGTAGTAATTATTCCAGAATGTGGAGAAAATAAGTTCCTATCTCCTTACCAAATAAGTCAGTGCTAATTATTTACCATGATCTTCCAAGTTCATATGATCATGTAGTTCAGTAACTTCCCTGAGCCCAAAGTTTTCTTATCTATGAAATTAGATAGTAACTACTTCCCTGGGTAACTATCAATAATTAAATAACATAAAGTATGGAAAGGGCAATGAACAGTGTAGTGCATGGCAATTAGTAGGTATCAAATTGTTATTTAATCAGTGAATATGTTGTGCATGTACTTCAGCATATTTGAAATAGGATTTAGGAACATGTATAATCTGACCTGGAAATTGATGTGAAAAATGAATGAAATGTCAATTACAGTGCAGCTGCTTATCACATTGCTTTGATTGCTTCATCAGTGTTGATCAAAATGATATAGACTTCTCAATGTCACACCTCCTTTGTTAGATCTTACCCTATACTCTCTTGTGTTTCATTAGTTTCACTTTCAAAGTAGAGCATTTTGATATGGCTGTTTGACATGACTATTTTGATGGAACCATATTGGCATAACCACATTCAAATAGCTCTACCAAATATAAAATTACTATTTATTCTTCCAAGGATTATATTGCATATCAAACATTTCTGAACCTAGATCTATCTATAAGAACCACCCAAACGGCATGTTTTTGCCTTACTCATATGTTTAGTGTTTGATATTTTCATTAAAATGTCATAAAACCAGAAATATTTTAAATACATATCAAATTGAAATAACTTTCAAGGGGAGGGTTGGCTTCATTCCTCAAAACCATCCCTAAAACAAAATGTTACTTTATTATACATGCATTCCACCATAGAAATTTTTAGACACAGTATTCTCAGACCTCATCCCTAGTGTCTTATGGAGTTAGAAAAATCAAGTAAAAAATGAAGTAAAAATCAAGTACTTCAAAAGAATAATCATTTAGAAAAATATTTTCTACTGAAAAAGGGACAAAGTACACAATTATATTGCAAAATTCTGTATTTCAATAGATATCATATATGTATGGTAATTGTAATTCTAAGAGATCAGATCATTTGAAATGATGACCTTTCAGCAAACAAAATGAATTATGACTGATGCCCCTTTGTGAGAAAATCAGGTGTGAAAAGCATGTGGCTCCTAATTTTGTCATGTGGATGCCAGATGGTACTTAATCTCAACTTTATTCTTTATCCCATTTCCAAGCTTCTTGTCATCCCATTCTGTTCTGGTCTATAGATCAGGGATAGGGTAAAGTTCAAAGATAGGTTGAGGATGTTGCTTCACATATTGCTTATTTAAAATAATATCAGGGCTGGGATTGTGGCTCAGTGGTAGAGCGCTTGCCTCGCATGCATGTGGCACTGGGTCTGATCCTCAGCACCACATATAAATAAATAAATAAATAAATAAATAAATAAATAAATAAATAAAGATATTTTAAAAATAAACAAATAAATAAAATAATATGAATATAAACCTTGTCACATTATCAAAATATCAGTTACCTTCTTCCATTCTTTTCTATGTACTTGTATCTTCTCTATAAGAAAATATCAAATGGCAGAAAGATGTACTATAAATCAGAGTATTTTTGTATGTCTGTGTATGTCCTGGTGGGTGCAGTGGCATGGAGCATGGGGTAAAGTTGGTCTGAGGCTGGACATCATTTTTCTTGATTCTTTTCCTTTTGGCTCCTTGCTTGTTTGTTATCAAACAAATAAAAATTCCAAAACTTTGTAGAAGAATGGCTTGATATTACTAAATTACAAGTAATAAAGGATACCTATTGAGAAATGTTCTTTTGAAACTAAACAATAATCCCAATTCAAAGATAACATCTTAGATAATGCAGTGGAAAGGGCAGAACATCTGTAAAAGATAAAATTTACTTATGTCATTATGGGAAAGACGTAATCAATTCAGAGAGATCTTTGCCTATAAAACAGGCCCTACTTTTGTAAGTGATCTGCCTAAATATACATAGGTAGTAATAGACAAAACTTTGAGTGAGTAGAATGATAATAGAAATGTTCTAGTGTGTGATAAACTGATGATGCGTTCTGTAAGGCCACATTCTCCACCATCTATCCCATGCAATAGATGGATGTTAAGGTTGTGTTGGTAATTATGATTTTGTTGGTATCTCTGAGCAAAGTACCTTTTAATTAAAATTGATGTAGAGATTTTTAACTCCTGCCTTAGAAGGCTTCCAGCCTAGATGGACCATATGATATGGTGGCATACTTATCTTAAAGAAGAATGCATATTTTACATGTTGTTTAGACATATATCTAATTTGTTGTTAGAATATGGAACCAATGTAGACTATGTTACTGTGGAAAAATCTCTGACAAAGTTGAATCTTAAGGTGAAATTTCTGGGGAAGGGTTACCTTATTTGGAGTCTTATTTTTGAAGCAGAGATATTGAAGACTGCTCCAGGAACCCTGCATCTATATTGTTTTCCATGTCAAGAGAAGAAGAATACTGTCATAAGAAAAAGTTTATGAGCCAGGCGCGGTGGCACAAGCCTGTAATCCCAGCACATAGGGAGGCTGAGACAGGAGAATGGCAAGTTCAAAGCCAGCCTCAGCAATGGCGAGGCGCTAAGCAATTCAGTGAGACCCTGTCTCTACATAAAACACAAAATAGGGCTGGGGATGTGGCTCAGTGGTCGAGTGCCCCTGAGTTCAATCTTCAGTACCAAAAAGAAAAGAAAAAGATTATGAAGAATGACTGAGAGAGGATTTGGTTGAGTTTAGAACATGCTCATGTTAAGGTAGCACTATGTCATAAAATAGTTAAAGACAATTACATACTACCCACACAATTAGAAGATAACAAACACATTCATTTCCAATGTGATCATCTTCATTTTTCTAGGATATTCGTAGTTTATAGAATAGGAAAACCTGATTAAATTTAGACCTTTGAATCACAAGGAATTCTAGATTATTTCCTTTTTAATTCTGAGAGAACTTAAGCCATCTGTTGCCTTGAAGCAGAGAGATTTAGTAATCAGGCACAGCAGTAAGATGATATTTGTCTAGGGATGCTATTAATTAACAAACTTGGAAAGCATTTTGCATTTCTTACCTTAAAGTCAAAGCACCCCTCACAAGTACATTGGACAATTAGATTAGCAAACCTGTCTTGGGTCAGATCCTCTTTTTGCTCTGCAGCAAACAAATGTGAATAGAAGGAGTTGAGTCCATTACCATAAAAAGCAGTAAATGACAAAAATGATTGATTTTGAGACCTCAAATAAGTGTGTATTTAGAAAATTACACTAAGCAAGTATTATAATGTTTTTACATAATCCTTTTTCATTTAAAAATAACTGTTCCATGTCTTTTCCACTTAATGCTAAAATTTAAATTGGAAAACATGAACAGCAAATTTTGAGGGAACTAGAACAATCTTTTTTAAAAAATCAACTTTATTTAGGCATAATTGCTGTGCAATAAAATTCACCCATTTTAAGTTCATACACTAAAGAGTTTTGACAAATACATATATACCCATAGAAACATCACCACTACTCAGGACATAGGTTGTTCCCATCATCACTTTGGATTCTCCTGCACTTCTTGGACTTGATTCTCACTATATTCAGCAGCAGGGAATCGCCAATCTGCTTTCTGTCACTACAGATTATATTTGTCTTTTCTGGAATTTCATGCTGGTGGAATAATACAGTATTTACTATTCTACATATGACTTCTTTCACTCAGAACAAGGGTCATTTTGCTTTTGTTTCCACATCCTTATAACACTTGCTATTATCAGGCCCAATGTCAGACCTCTAATGGATGTGTATTGGTATTTCATTGTGATTTTAATTTTCATTTC
>PVHX01022938.1:0-26716 GCA_004024805.1 Geosciurus inauris
TTGTTAAAATATACATCAATTTGTTTGCTCTTCACTACGACCTTGTGAAGGAAGAGGGGGAGGGGGTATCACAGCCCCATTTTACAGAGAGGGTCTAACTTACCCACAGTCCCAGAGCCACACCAGGCTCCACCCTGGCCCAGACCCATTATGTACACGGGAAAGTCACCTTCTCCCGCAGCTTCAACTTCCGTTCCTTCCGCTCCTGCACGGTGGTCAGGTAGTTGACTGCTGCGTACTCCAGCACCGAGAGGAACACGAACACAAAGCTGACCCAGAGGTAGATGTCCACGGCCTTGATGTAGGATACGCGGGGCATGGAGGCATTCACGCCCGTGATGATGGTGGACATGGTCAGCACTGTCGTGATGCCTGCAGCGGAGACATTGCAAATAAGCACATGCTCATCTTCCACCAAATACTGGATGGTTCCGTGCACCTGCTTCTTGGTCCCTACTGCTCCCTCAGCCTAGAAGGTATCCACCAGGACCCTCTGTCTAGCAAACACCTACTCATCTTTCAAGATAGAGCTTTTATGAAACTTTGCCTGTTCCTCATCTGCACCTTTCTCGTCCTCTGTACGTAGGTCCTGCCTTGTAGGTTCATCATAGCATTGGATCACTTTATCCTTCTGAACAGAATTCCAGACATTGAGACATTTCTTTCAATTCAATTGTTAAACAAAAATAAAAAATAAATTGCATATATAAGCAGGTACGTACGCATGTTTCTTGTAATTACTGCTTAATCTAGGCAATGAAAGTGCATGGGATTTATTTTAATATTTGTGTCCTTGCTGCTACGGTAGAAACCTAAGGTCCTGGACCTATCTTATCAGCAATTAGGTATCTCTGGCAGCCCCTCCTACACTGGACCTGGCTGCCCATTGAGCAAGGCTGACTTGAGAACGTAGAGGTCAGTTTTATGATGGATGATGATGTTAACTTCATTTATGGTAGACGCATTTAAAAGCCAGAATGTATATTGGTTTAACACAATAACTATTTTAACTACCCAACAACCATTAGAGGACAGGGCATCTGCTGTGGAAATTTGCCCAGGATTTCAAATTAAGCTCAGAACATTTGCTTGGCAAACATCAAATCACAGGGGATTGGGGTCATCCTAAAGGCCAGCTCCAATCCATTTTTACTAAAACCTGGAGGGTCACCCTGTCCCTTGCAGCCCCTGAATTGTCTGCAATTCAGTGTGTGTGTGGTTAAGTGGGTTGGGTATTTACTTGCTTAGAATTTACTCGGTATTTACTTCCATGGAATGCTTATGGAGGAGGGATTTCCAGGCTGGAGAATACAAACTGGGATGGCTCATTAAAAATGCAAGTTCCTGGGCTGGAGTTGTAGCTCAGTGGTAGAGCGCTTGCCTAGCATGTGTGAGGCACTGGGTTTGATTCTCAGCAATGCCTATAAATAAATGAATAAAATAAAGGTCCATCAACATTTTAAAAAGTTTTTAAAAATTGCAGGTTCCTGGTCCTTGTTCAAAGACTCAGATTCTTATTCTTATTCTTTCAATAAGATAGTAATCAAAAATTCATTTTAAATCATTTTCCTCAGAGATTCTGTCACAAAGATGCCTTGGGCCACCTTTTGAGAAACCTTATAGAATATCATTCATGATACTTATGAGCAGAGAAAACACCCAAAGACCGTCATCCCCCAACCCTTGGATATAGCTCTAACAAGACAAAAGATGAGTTGTTTGGATGGGCACCTGTGGGGACTTGCAAACAATTCTGCTATGTAGATTTTTAATTATGAAACTTTGCCTGTGAACTAGTACCTTGAAGTATTTTCAAGTTAGAATGCCAAAAGGGGTATAGGTTCAGTTTGAAAAGAATGATTTTATCTGGAATTACTTGAATTTTCAGATGCTTGAAATGTGCAGTTGCCATGTTCCTTACCTAAGGGCACTCTGGCAGGCACCGCTCTACGGTCAATCCAGAAGGACACCCAGGACAGCATGACCATCAGGGTGGCAGGGAAATAAGTTTGGAGCAAGAAAAAGAAGATGTGACGACGCAAAGTGAAATTAATGTATAGACGATTGTACCAGCCTGGGAGACATAAGGAAGAAAAGAACACATGTCATAGCTGCTCGGCAACTTCATAAAAAATTTTTTTGTAGCTGTGCTTCTTTTATTCCTTTTTAAAAATTGGTGTATTACAATTATACATACTAGTGGGATTTGTTGTTATATGTTTGTACATGCACACAATGGAACAATATAATTTGGTCTGTTTCATTCCCCAGTACCTCCCCTTTTCCCTTCTCTCCTCCCTCCCCCTGGCCCTCTTCCGCTAATGGTCTCCCTTCTTTCATGAGATTTCCCACACATACACACCTCCCCCCTCCTGTAAAAAAAAAAAAACTAGCTTCTACATGTGAAAAAACATACAACCCTTGACTTTCTAAGTTTGGCTTATTTTGCTTAACATATTGATCTCAAGTTCCATTCATTTTCCTGCAAATGACATAATTTCATTCTGCTTTATGATTGAATAGAACTCCATTGTGTGTACATACTGGGTTTTCTTTACGCATTCATTGACAGATACCTAGGCTAGTTTCATTTTTTGGCTATTGTGCTGCTAAACATGTTGAACATTTGTTTTCATATATTTGACCATTTGTATTTTTTCTTTTGAGAAGTGTCTGCTTAATTCATTTGTCCATTTATTGATTGGGTTATGCATGCATTGCTATAGTATGCTGATTTATTTTTTGCTGTTTAAAAATATTTTAATCACATAAAACAAGATACAATTCATATAGCTGTCACTTTCCAATCTCTAATCCCATCATTAAACATTTGAGGTCAGAGAAACTGCCAAACTGTTTCTTAAAGAGGCTGCACCATTTTATATTCTCACCAGCAGTGTGAGGGCTGTTTTCCCACATCCTCGTCAGCATTTCTTTTTTGGGGGTGCGTGATGGGGAGGCGTACCAGGGATTGACTCAGGGGCACTCAACCACTGAGCCACATCCCATTTTATTTAGAGACAGGGTCTCATTGAGTTGCTTAGCACCTCGCCATTGCTGAGGCTGGCTTTGAACTCATGATCCTCCTGCATCAGCCTCCCGAGCCGCCGGGATTACAGGCATGCTCCCCCCGCCCGGCTACCAGCATTTCTTATCTGATGTTTTGACTATAACTGTCCTCCTAGGAATTAAACAGTGTATCTTGGAGACTTGGATTTGCATTTCCCTGATGATTAATGATGTTGAGCATCTCTTCACATCCTTAGTGTCAATTTGTACATTTTCTCTGGAGAGATGGCTGCTAATCCCCTTTGATAAATTTTTCCCCTCATTTTTATTGGTGCATTATAATTGTACATAATGGTGGGATTTGTTGTTCCATATTCAAACATGCACACAATTTAACAACATAAATTGGCCAATGTCATTGTCCAGTGTTTCCTCTTTCCCTCCTTTCCTCCTTTTCCCTTTACTCTATTGATCTCTCTTAGATTTTCATGAGATCCCTGCTCTCTCACCTTTCTTTCTTTTTTCCCTCTGGCTTCCACATATGAGAGAAAACATACAACCCTTGACTTTCTGAGTTTGACTTATTTCACTTAACATACTGGTCTCAAGTTTCATTCGTTTTCCTGTAAATGACATAATTTCAGTTTGCTTTGACTGAATAAAACTTCATTGTGTATATATACCATATTTTCTTTATCCACTCATTCATTGATGGACACGTAGGCTGGTTCCGTAGTTTGGCTATTGTGACTTGAGCTGCTATAAACATGTGTATACATGTATTACTATAGTATGATAACTTTAATTCTTTAGAATAAATACCAAGGAGTGCTGTAGCTGGGTCATATGGTGGTTCCACTCCTAGCTTTTTTTTTTTGTCTTTTTTTGGTATTGGGAATTAAACGCAGGGGCACTCAACCACTGAGCTACATCTCCAGCCCTATTTTGTGTTTTTTTTTTATGTAGAGACAGGGTCTCACTGAGTTGCTTAGTGCCTTGCTGTTGCTGAGGCTGGCTTTGAACTCATGATTCTCCTGTCTCAGCCTCCCAAAGTGCTGGGATTACAGGCATGCGCCACCGTGTCCAGCCCCTAGCATTGATGAATCTCCATACTAATATCTGTAGTGGTTGTACTAATTTACAATTCTACCAACAGTGTAAAAGTATTCATTTTTGTCCGCGTCCTTTCCAACATTTATTATTGTTCATATTCTTTTGATGGCTGTCATTCTAAATGGAGTGAGATGAAATCCCAGTGTAGTTTTGATTTGCATTTCCATCATTGCTAATAATGTTGAACAATTTTTCATGGATCTGTTGGCCATTTGTACTTTTGCTTTAGAGAAGCATCTATCTAGTTCATTTGCTCATTTATTAATTGGGTTATTTGGGCTTTTGGTGGTAATATTTTTGAGTTCTTTATAATTCTGGATATTAATCCTCTGTCCAGAGAGTAGTTAGCAAAGATTTTCTCCCAATCTAAGATTCTCTCTTCATATTCTGAATTGTTTCCTTTGCTGTGCAGAAGCTTTTTAATTTGATCCCACCACATTTATTAATTCTCAGTATTCATAAAAGAAATTTTATTTGGTGAATCATAAATGACTTTGGTATTCCTCTGAAACCCTATCATCCCTTTACAAGGTGGAAGTAAGCAAAATCAGGGAACAGAGAATTATGTAGTAATCCATACCACTTGAATCTATCTCAAGAAATCTTTGGACTTCATCCTAAATGCAAAGAGGACCTCTTAAGAAGGTCATATAAGGGCTGGAGCTGTGGTTCAGTAGTAGAGTACTTTCTTAGCACGTGTGAGGCACTGGGTTTAATTCTTAGCATCACATAAAAACATAAAGATATTGTGTCTATCTATAACTAAAAATACATTTTTTTTAAAAAAGAAGGTTATATAAGCTTTTGTTATTCAAAATGTGGTATAGGACCCAGCAGCCTCAACATCAACTGGGAGCTTGTTAGAAATTCAGACTCCTGAACAACAGCTCAGACCTACTAAAGCAGGATCTCCTCTTAACAATATTCCCTACATGATTCACATGCCTTGCAAATATTTGAGCAACACCAATTTAAACAACCCCTTTTGCATTTCTTTATGGGGAAATGTGTTTTAAGGTAAGATACAGCTAAACACAATATTGCATTTAGGCACAGAGTGAACAATCCCTGATCCAACTATGCTTTACTCTGCTTTCGTGTTCTTCACAAGGAAAAAGTGTGCAAAGAGGAAGTGAAGGGAACAGAAGGGTGGAGGAGTGAAAGGAAAAGGCAGGATGAGCATGAGATGCTAGGACTTGGCAGCATCAACTCAGAACTTGGCATCCTGGGTAACTGTGACTCATGGGCTGTGCCTCTCCACACCAACAAGTTATTGTGTAAGACCTGTCAGAAGGCTGAGAGCCAAAAGAATAGCTCCCTGCAAGTCCAAAGAATGGGCTTATGGGTGATGGATATGGAAGATAAGATGTGCTTAAAGGATTTTGATGTCTTCACCATAAAGAAACGGTAAATGTTTCAGAAGATGGATTTGTTTGCCCTGATTTAAACATTACCCAATGTATACATGTATTGAAACATAACATGGTAACCCACAAATATGTACAATTTTATGCTTTTATGTATCAGTTAAAATAAATTTAAATTAAAGAGAAAAAGAGCTGTGAATGCTACATTGGAATTAACTGGTTCTCTTGCTTGCAGATTAGAGAGACTAAAGTACACTTAAAAGGCCACACTTTGCTGTGCAGCCAAGAATCATGCAGGGTTTGAGCAAGAGAAACTACATAAAGATTTCAGCAAAACTATCCTGAAAGGCGACTGGTCGAAAGAGGGGCAAGGGATGGACAGTCAACCTCAGGGGTTCCATCAACACAGGCTGGCAGTCCAGAGGAAGGCCACAGAGCATGCCTTCAGGGCAAGCCTGTTCAGACCCTGGACTCCAAAACAATGACCAGGCCCACAGGGGAATGACCATAGGTTCCTGTACTGCAGCTCAGAAGAGGATCATCCAGAGAAACCATGTAAGCCATGTAGCAAGAGGGGACTGGCCAAGAGTGGAGCATCACAGGGGAATGGAGCAGGGCGAATGTGAATAGAAATCAGGACAAAGTAAGCTTGTTTCTTGCTGTACCGGAGGATTCTGGTGAGTATATCGGGGGGTGAAATGCCAGCTGCTAAATGGCAATGTGATAGTTGCAAATAAAACTACTCACATGTTTGAGTCCTTACTAGTATTTTCTAGGTTACCATTTCTGGTGCATTGGTGGTATTTAAAAAAAAAAAATCACCTCCATCCAATGCCTGACATCCACTAAACTTCACTTAGGACTGTCATCTTCAGTTTCAAATGCAAGTGTCACAGGCTCTGCTTACTTGACAAGCAAGTCACATCTTTCCTGAAATAGAAAATGAACCACCACAGCCAAACCAAAGCCTTCCCACACTCTGCCCCCACTCCGTGCTCACCTGTGCTGCTGTAGAAAGCTAGTTTAGTGGTGGTGTGGAATTCTTGAATGAGGAACTGGGAGAGTGAGATCCGCTCATCTGTCTTTAAGGAGTCATTGCCCTTTTTCCAGTACAGCATGAGGTCATCTTCTGTATAGGCATCTGAAAAGATGGAAGCCAGCATCAGGCAGGAGGTGTGGCCAGGCAGGTCTGCCTACCAGGCTACATGGAAACTGTGTCTTGATCTCCCACGCAAACCATTAGGGTTGTGCTAAGAGAATATGAATAAGCAAAATGTATAAACAAAGTATAAACAAAGCAAAAAATGCAAAAAGACTAATTTAATTCTCTCCAGTTTTTCAAAAGTCATCACAGCAAAATGCTCAAACTTAAGGCCTCCTGATTCCTGCAGAAGTGCTCACACCAACAATCCAGCCTGCCCTTATGAGATTAAACCAAATGAAATCGCTATTTTGTGGTCAGAAATGGTTAAATACTGGCAAACTTTCAAATGGTTCCTGAAATAGAAAATGAACCACCACAGCCAAACCAAAGCCTTCCCACACCTTCATCTTCATCTTCATCTGGCTGCCACCTTCTCTTTTGTTGTTGTTGTTGTGCTGGGGATTGAACCCAGGGTCTTGTGCATGCGAGGCAAGCACTCTACCATCTGAGCTATGTCCCCAGCCCCACCGCCTTCTTCCTGTTCTCCTTCTTTCTCTTCTTCTTCCTCTTTTTCTCCTCCTTCTTTGTCCTCCCTCTCTTTTTGGTACCGGGGACTGAATCCAAGGGTGTTTTATCACTGAGTTTTATCCCCGGTCCTTTTTATTTTTTGTTTTGAGACAGGGCTCACTAAATTGCTAAGGCTAGCCTTGAACTTGAGATCCTCCTGCCTCAGCCTCCCAAGTCACTCAGATTATAGACATACACTACCATGCCCAGCTTTCCTCTCTTTTTCAGAGTGTAGTGATTTACCAATTGACGGCAAATACCTTTAAATACTATCAGGTAATAAGGACTACATTCTAGCAAGAAGGGATCCATAAAGAAATGAGCAGAAAAAAACCTTTCTCTGCAGACCACTAGTTGCTCCTATTCTGAGTAAAATAGCAGTAATTCCCTGATCATTACCTTCGATGGTGCTACCATTTCCTCCAACTTCCACCATTCAGGTGAGTTCACTTCTTAGTCCAATTGCAAAAGGCTACCTAAAACCTGGATATAACCACAGCCTAAGGCAAAGCCTGAGGAGTTGCTAGTCCCATCTGCCTATGTGTAAACAACCTCCTCCTCCTTTTCCCCTTCCTCCTCCTCCTCCTCCTCCTCCTTCATCTCCTTCTCCTCCTTCTCCTCCCCACTTCTTCTCCTTCTCCTCCTCCTCCTTCTTTTTGGTACTGGGGTTTGAATTCAGGGGTGCTTTACCACTGAGCTACATCCTCAGTTCTTTTTTATTTTGAGACAGGGTCTTACTAAATTTCTGAGGGCCTCGCTAAGTTGCTGAGGCTGGCCTTGAACTAGTGATTCTCCTGCCTTATCCTCCAGAGTCACCGGGGATTACAGGTGTGTGGCACTGCACCAAGCCCTATGTGTAAATCATTCTTTTTTTTGGGTACTGGACATTCAACTCAGGGACACTCGACCACTGAGCCACATCCCCAGCCCTAATTTGTGTTTTATGTAGAGACAGGGTCTTACTGAGTTGCTTAGCACCTCGCCATTGCTGAGACTGGCTTTGAACTCGCGATTCTCCTGTCTCAGCCTCCCTAAGTGCTGTGTATAAACCATTCTTGCTGGGTTCCTCCAACACCATTTTGGTCCCATTTTCTAACCCTTGATCTGTGTGATCATAGATTTCTTGTGTCAGCTTAGCTTGACTATAGTAGACAGTTATTCAATCAGACACTAATCTGTGAAGGTATTTTATAGATGTGACTAGTATCTACAACCAGTGGATTTTAAGTAAAGAAGATTATCCTGGATAATCTGGGTGGGTCTGATCTAGTTATGTGAAAGGCCTTAGGAGTAGAACTGATGTTTTCTGGAAAAAGAACTTTGACCTAGACTGTGACATCTGCTCCTGCTAAGAGTTCCCAACTTTTCCTGCAGACCTAGGAGAATAGAGCAGCCCTTATAATCCTGTGAGCCAATTCCTCACAATGCGTCCCTTATCATGTGTAACCTATTGGTTCTGTTTCTCTGGTGGGACCCTGACTGCTATCTTGAAGAAGATACATCACAGATGAAGGCAGCAGCTGCCTAGTACAGTGAGGACAGGGGGAGCTCTGGAGCCTGCAACCTTGGTATTTCAGCCTGGCTTTGCCATTCATCTCTGTGTCCAAGGCACAGGGCCTTGTGCCTTAAATGATGGAGATAACATCCTTGCAGGGATTTTGTGAGGGTTAAATGACAACACAGAGGTAGTAAAGGCACCGTGTACCTAGTAATCACTATCTTGGTCCTGGGTTTGGCCATACCCTTTTCCCACATTCAGTGCCTAACAGAGGTGTCCATTTGTCCCTGCTATGTGTGGTGTCAACATCCTCACTCTCCTTGGTTCCAGTTAATTAGATTCAGGGTCCACCTGATCCACCACCATAAACCCAGGCTGGCTTATAAAGGGACCCTAGATCAGAGAGGCCACACTAGGACTTGGATGCTGCAGGAAGCACCAGTGTTCAGGAGAGCACAAGCTGAAGTGATGCAGGAGTCCAGGCTGTGCCCATCAGAGGGAGTGCTTTGGCGAGAGAATGGCATGGGGTGGCTAGCTTGGTTCTACTGCCTCAGACTGGCTCTTCCTGGAGCCTGGTTTGGGTTGTTGTTTTATTGTGGTAAAACAAGAATAATAAAATAAAATCCTCTTAACCATTTTTAAGTGTACAGGTTAGTGGCATTAGATATATTTATAACATTGTGCAATATTACCACCAAAATATTTTGTCATCTTAAACTGAAACACTGCACCCATTAAACAATAGCTCTTCATTTTCTCTCCCGCCCAAGATCCTGGCAGTCACTGTTCTACTTTCTGTCTATTATTTTGACTACTCTAAGTACTCATAAAAGTAGAATTGTACAGTATTTGTCCCTTTGTGATGGACTTGTCTTATTTAGTACAATATCCTCGAGTTCCATGCACGTTGTAGCAAGCGTCAGAATTTCCTTGCTTCGTAATGCTGAATAATATTCCCTTGTATGTATATAGCACATTTTCCTTGTCCATTCACCCATCAGTGGACACATGGGTTGCTTCCACATTTTAGCTACTGTAAATAATACCTTTTCAAGGCTTTGCTTGTATTTCTTTGGGTATATGCCCAGAAGTGGAATTGCTGGAACATATGGTCATTTTATTTTTAACATTTTGAGGAATTGCCGCACTGCTGTTCTCCACAGCACCATTTTACATTTCTGTAAATGCTGCACCATTTTACATTTCCATCCACAGTGCACAGGACTCTAATTGCTCCACATCCTCTCCAACACCGTTTTTTTGTTTTTTTTTCCACAGGGACCATCCTAATGACTGCAAGAGGGTCACTCATTGTACTGATTTGCATTCTCTAATTAGCCACGTTGAGCATCTTTTCATGTGCCGCTTTTTAAAATTACCCTAGACTCAGCTTCAATCTAAAAAATCATTACTTTAAAAGCATAGCCATGGCCAGGTGCGGTGACGCATGCCTGTAATCCCAGCACTTACGGAGGCTGAGACAGGAGAATTGTGAGTTCAAAGCCAGCCTCGGCAACAGCGAGATGCTAAGCAACTCAGTGAGACCCTGTCTCTACATAAAACCCAAAATAGGGCTGGGGATGTGGCTCAGTGGTCGAATATCCCTGAGTTCAATCCCCAGTACCAAAAAAAAAAAAAAAAAAAAAAGCTTAGCCATGAACGAAGAGCACATACTGTTCCTGGAAGTCTACTCACAGCTTTCAATTTCAAGTGAGCACGTTTGTGTGTCCAAGGGAAATCGGCTGAAGTCCATGTTGCACATTGCAGTCACTGTAACCCTAGAAACAAAAAGACACACATCCAAGTTTTCAGAGCTTGCAAAAGACAAGGGCAAAATGACAAAGCAAACAGGAAAGGTCTCTGCTTCCTTGCAGTATAATAACTGCCTCTTTCTTATCATTCATAAGCAAAGTGTCAGGATTTAGATAAGAAGCTTATGAGTGATACTCTCTTTGGAAAACTCTTAGGTATTTATGTCTAACCTCAGGAGCAGTGTGAGGCATACAGAATGCCTCTAACTGCTAGCACATTCAAGCATTTTAAAGAAGCAATGGTCTCAATCAATATAACCATGTGAAGTAAAAACGCATTCAATATTGTCTCTTAAAACAAGCTTTAGGAGCATACATTATTCTCATGTTTTAAATAAATTCAAGTTCTTCTGTTCTTTTGTTGATTTTATTAATGTTCAACATTGTGTACAATATTGTGTATATTTAACACCAGTTGCCATTTTTAAAAATATGCTGATTTTTTATATTGATAATAGTGTCTACTAGTGGACATAAATATTTTTAGTAGATAATCCTACAGCAATCATAGGGACAGAAAACCGCAGAGATCTATTATACTAATATAAACACATTAGCTGGCATCGAATGGTTCTGTTTCAGAGTTTACACAGCAAAAGAGGCTTCTGCATCAAAGAACAAACAAATACAGGTCATCAGTCATAGATGAAAAGCCTCTTATTCAGTAGGGAATTTCATGGCAGGATACGATTACCAGTTGTTGGCTCATGCTGGATATATCATTTTTCCTCCAACCATACAAAATCTGCTATGCATAAATTGTGGAAATGGTTTGGATAATTTATAGCTAAAAGGAAAGAAGCACATGTACACTTTGAAATTTATTATTTATTTATTTTTATTTAATTTATTAATTCTACTTAGGTATACATGATAGCAGAATGCATTTTGATTCATTGTACACAGATGGAGCACAGCTTTTCACACTTTGAAATTTAAATGGAAATTTCAAGGAAAAGTATTCCAGAAATGCAATTATCCAAATTATTTGCTTTATTCACCACACCCCTTTACATGTGGAATGGCTGTGTTCTACAGGGTATTTTGGATCATGAGCAGCTAGGTCGTCTTATGCCCCCTGGAAATTCTGATAAACAGGGTATATTAGAGTACTGAGAGGAGGGGGGATTCAAGCAGCAGTTGCATGGAACACCTAGTGGGTGGGCTTCCATTTCTGTGGTTGCATCATCAGCATAACTATGCCTAATGGCATCACTAGTGAGGAAGAAATAGGAACTAAGTTTGGGGACCTTTGGAGCTAACTTTAAGGATATAAAATATCAAATGCAGGATTTTTGTTGTTGTTGTTGATGTTGTTATGAACAAGAGGATTGAATATCTCCTGTCTTTTTTACTAGCTGGTACAGAAGCAGATGTTTTTAGAATTACAAACATCATCAGACTGGCCCTTCCTGGCTTATGCTTTTCTATTCTATTCATAACCTTTATATCAAATAAGCATTTGCAGTATAATCAAAACCCATGTTTATCTTTGTTTTTTTAAGTCTTTTAAATTAGTTCATGGAAAGGGATCTTCCCTTGACCCGGATGGAATGAATAGAAACTTGGCAGGTCCTATTTTGTTTATTTTCTGCTCAGTCTCATGTGATAGTCAAAACTCTTTTTTTTTTTTTCTGGTAACTGGAATTGACCCTAGGGGTGCTTAACCACCGAGCCACATCCCCAGCCCTGTTTTGTATTTTATTTTGAGGCAGGGTCTCACTGAGTTGGTTAAGGCCTCGTGAAGTTGCTGAGGCTGGCTTTGAACTTGCAGTCCTCCTGCCTCAGCTTCCAGAGCCATTGGGATTATACTCATGTGCCACCGTGCCTGGTGTCAAAACTCTTCTGAATCACAAATTGCATCTCAATTTAGCAATAAAGCATTTTGGTCTGAGATATTCATCAATGCTTCCAATTTTATTCATATTAAGATTTTTGCTCCTCCTCTGCAGTGAAGATAAAAGGCTCACTTTTGAGTGGTTGGTTTCTACCCATGTCTGATCACCTGCATCACAGGTGGAAGTGAGAGGAGAGAGGAGGGCAGGACAGTTCTCAGGCTGGGTGGCTTCATGGCTCTAAGGGCCTGCTACCTGCTGGAAGATGATCCTTTCTTTCCTGGGACCCTCAATCTCACCTCCATGCAGCAGGTGTCCTTGCTCCAGCAGCAGCTCCCCACCCCAGCTTGTGGCTCACCCTCCGTCACATTTAACCAACCCAGCAATCCTAGGGTACAGACTGACCCTACTGCCATGACAACTTCTGACTCCACCCGCAGCGTAGTGAGAAAGCTCCCTTCTTTCCCTCCCTCTAACTGCACAATGTCTTCCAACTACAGCCACATATATACAGAGCTCTTCAGGTGGTTCCAGGGAAGGGCCACTCTTGGTAGCCCACAATTCCCAGGAAAAGCTCACCAGTCTTTTCTTCCTCACACAATCATTGACTTTTTTACATCTTGAGTTCAAAATCCATGGAATTGCTTTTTCAACATTTCCTTTGTAAAATCTACCTAGTGCGATAGAGCAACTCCTTTATGCATTTCCCTTTTTATTCTATCTTGGTGCCTAGGAAACTAGTTTTACCACCCTGTCCCTATTGCCTGTCCCTCTGCCCACTGCATGGCAGCCACATAGTTTGCACTCTGACCATTTGGTTCCACGTCTGTCCTGTGCCCACCAGCCTTCAATCACACTAAGGGCAGTGGCTTTCTACTATTCTCAGTAACTTAGATCTTATTCTTTTTTTCCATTTAAATCAAGCAAACACATGATTTAATTTGTAATGAGAAATCAAATACTCTTTTAGGCACAGAGATGGAAAGAACGCATTTCTGCAGTCAGGCTGACTGAGGTTTCCTGAACACACAGGAGGTTTTCCATTCTGTTTCCTTTGTTTGACTTCCTGTGGTCACATCCAGTGGTGTGCTGGACTAGACTTCTACAGGCTCTTGAGAGCCAATTATTAGATTTTCAGAAAGTTTGTGAGCCAGTTGTTAAACACAGCTGCTACTAAAAATTAAAATTAAGTAAGTTGCTGTTATGGTTTGAATATATGTGTACCTCTGAAATTCATGTATTGGAATTTAAATACCAACATGAGAGTATTAAGAGGTGAGGCTGTTGGGAGTGATTAGGTTATAAGGCTCTGTCCCCATGGATGTGATTAGTGCCCTTAAAGAAAGGAATTGAAGGGAGCTAGCCCACTTTCTCACCCGTTCACCTTCCCACCATGTGAGGACACAGCAAGAAGTCACTGTATGAGGAACAGGCCTTCCCTAGGCACCAAATCTCCTGACTCTGGATCTTAGATTCCCAACTCCAGAATTGTGAGAAAATAAATGTCTGTACTTTATAAATTACCTAAACCCAGGTATTTTGTCATGGTGGCATAAATAAACTAAGGCAGTCACACTAAAAACAAAAATAATAAATATTCAAAACTCACCCCTACTTGCGTTATTGCACTTCACTGTTATCTGTGCTCCTAAAGTTCTTTACACCTGTCTCATTTGTGTGGTGGAAATACTGCTGAGTGGTGTGCTGCCTGCTGGTCTCCCAGCTCCTCATTTGGCAACGACAGGTCGGAAGCTTGAAATCAGCCATGGTGGGAATATTTGCAGAAATTGGGGATTGATTTATTGTTTTGTTGTTTATTTACATGGGAAAAGTAGATTAAACTGAAAGCATTTTGTGTCCAATGCCATTTGTTTTTGAATAGTACAACATATTGAGGAAATATTCTTCCAACATTTGAAAACTATTATCCAATTTAGCCAAGAGGTTGCTTATTTAGTTGATGAGTGAGTAAAGTTCCTGCTTAGTTCTTCATAGTTTCACTTTTGTCTTATTAACATAAGCAAAAATATCAACCAACATTCGTTAAATCCACACTAATTTAACTATCATGTAAGGCAGCAGGTACTTATAAACACTTATTCGTTGTCTGACTCTGTAGAATGATTGTTGGTGATAGAATTATAAAAACTAGTGGTGGTTTTAACAAGAAAAAATAAGCAATTATGCTCAAGTTATATGTACATGAAATTTATAAAAAATAGTATTGTTTTATTTAATTTATAGATCATGTGCTATACATATTTTGTATCAGTAATGTTCATAATAAACTTACATAATGCATGTATGCATACCTTGCCCCCAGACAAGCAGTTATTAGCACACCAATGGTCCTGTGTGATTTGGTCTAGTTCTCTGCAACCCTGGTGGTATTGTGGAATTGTATTGTTTTGTTGGTGGATTTTGAACCTTTTTTTTTTTTTGGTACTGGAGATTGAACTCAGGGGCACTCGACCACTGAGCCACATCCCCAGCCCTGTTTTGTGTTTTATGTAGAGACAGGGTCTCACTGAGTTGTTTAGCACCTCGCCATTGCTGAGGCTGGCTTTGAACTCGCGATTCTCCTGTCTCAGCCTCCCTAAGTGCTGGGATTACAGGCTTGAGCCACCATGCCCGGCTGGATTTTGAACCTTAAGATACCTTTACAACCCGTCAGAAATGAATATTGCAAGGAGAACCTGCGCAACATGGCTTGGGGAAAGAGTTGCCTGTCCTTGATCTCCTAAGTACTTCCTATAAGAGAAGGCATTTTAAGCCTTGGAGATGAAAATTCTATAACTCATTTCAGTCTGGGACCTAATTGCTTAGATTCCAATCCAATATTACAAATATTCCTTTTGGGCATAGGGCAGAAATTTAGCGTTGACATTTCTGGCTCTAACTTGTCTCTTAATGGGGAGACAAGAGGAGAGAAACACACCACTCAGCAGAGTGTGCCAAGCACAGTGATGCACATGTGTAATCCCCACTACTCAAGAGGCTGAGGCAGGAGGATGGCAAGTTTGAGGCCAGCCTCAGTAATTTAATGTGATCCTATCTCAAAATAAAATAATAATAATAATAATAAAAAGGCTGGGGATATAGCTCATGGTAGAGTGCCTTTCTACCAACCTGTATGTGTGTACATATATGTATGTGAAATATATATATTCCTTAGACAATAAACTGTGGATTCATCTTTATCATTAATTAACATGTGAACAAATGCAAAGTTTGCAAGCTTGAACTGTACCATCTGCAGAGTAAATTATGGAAGAGTCAACCACAGCCAGTAACTATGTGCCTCTCTTTGAGGGCCTGGGATCATTCCATGCTCTTCCCCTCCCAGGGAGGTGAGCACCAGGACAGAAGCCAGGCTACACGCTGTGTTTAGGAAAAGCTTCCACAGGTCAGTGCTCCATGAGCAATTAAAAACTTCAAAGGCGGGCTGGAGTTGTGGCTCAGTGGTAGAGCACTTGCCTCAGATGTGTGAGGCACTGGGTTTGATCCTCGGCAACACATAAAAATAAATACATAAAATAAAGACATTGTGTCCATCTACGACTAAAAAATATTTTTTAAAAAAGATAAACTTCCAAGGCATTCAAGCACATGAGAAGAAAAGATTTTATTCTTTATGTTGTAAAGGTGATGATCAAAATGCCATTGAATATCATAAAGTAGCCCAGAAACCCGTAGTTTCTCAAGACAGAAAATATGCTTGTGACTTGCAGGTAGAACAAAATAATTTTTTAAAAAAACAACGTTCTAAAATTTACCCCAAAATGGGAATCAAAGAGATCAGAGGAAGCAAGCCTTTGAGAACACATTATCTATTTCTTTGACACCCACTTGAGAAGTAAGCATTTTATTAAAGTAAACTTTTAAAACTTAAAACATCACATTCAGGATGCAGCATAAACCACAAGTGACCAGCTTGAGAAATCCCCAAATGTATTTTCAAGGTTAAAAAATTCCCTAAAATTTTTACTCATGTGTCATGTTAGTTTTCCTCAATGTTGATAAGTTTGGCAGCTATGGAAAAGTCAGAAGTTATTCAGAACCAAAAAGCAAAATTACTGATGCACAACCCATGCTTGTCCTGAGTAAGCCAGTGAGCAGCCTGGCTTCCTACCTGAGGCTGTAGAGCACCTTTCCATCTGGCTGGACCCGCAGCATGACGTTGTCCGTGGTGGTGTCGTGGATGAAGGAGCGCTTAGAGTGCACGAAAAACATATCAGGGACCCAGATCTTCTTCACCAGACGGCCGTCAAATGTCATGCTGAGGTTATTGGTGCTCGGAAAAGATAGCCTCTCATCCTTCCAGTAGTGCCTCAGGTAGAGGGTCATCGTAAAGTCCTGTGGGTGAAGGGAAGAGAGGGAACCCCAGACACACACACGAACGCACGCACACACACACACACACACATACACTGGGATGTCAGCAGGACATTTTGTACCCCTGGCGACAGAATAATTTTTATGTGTAACCAAGACTGAGAGCTGCTGGTCCTAGTCTTATTATTAAGCCCAAATGGAATAATCTATTTTTCCTGGATGAGCATGTAGAACCCTGTTCCCTGGGGAGCAGTCACCTTGCTGAGCCAGGCTAGGTCTTAGTTTCTAGACCCTGGGCTTTGTTACAACAGGAGGAAGAGAACACTGTCAGAGAGGGGAAGCCCAACATGAGACCTGTGGCAGACAGGGTCCCCGAGTTCCACCCTGTCCTCAGCATTCGCATCTGTGCTGGGGAGGCTACCGCCACCAACATATGTAACTTAAACTAAACCTGCCTTGGGAGTTGATGCCTGTGGGCAGCCCTCAACCAGAGAGGAGGGTGATGGATAAATGGTCTAGCTCCCTCATTCCTCGGATGGGACAACCCTGGGCCTTTTCTGATTCCTGAAGAACCACAGTGGAACTGAGTCCTTTGGGAATAATGACATCCCCAGCCCATTTTTCAAAAAAATATTTTATTTAGAGACAGGGTCTTATTGAGTTGCATAGGGTCTCACTAAGTTGCTGAGGCTGGCTTTCAATTCACAATCCTTCTGCCTCAGTCTCTGAGCTGCTGGAATTACAGGCATGCATCATCGTGCCTGGCTCAGATGTGCTTCTTGAGGGACCCAAACCAAGATAACATCCTAAAATGTTCTGTAAGTTAAGTGTTGTAGAATGTTCTAACATTTTATCAGAGCTCACCAATTAATTAATTAATTAAAATTAAATGAAAGGGGAGGGCACTCTTTTGCTGCTTCTGCATTTCTGTAGCCAAGCACAGAATCTACAGGAGTAAGATGTGTTGGGCTACTTGGTAGCAGCAACCTTAGACCCTGCAGTTTATATTTGAGAGCCTTTGCCCAGAGAATGCATTCTGGCCTCAAGAGAGTATGTAGTAAAGGGAGAAAGATCAAGTTTGTCTTACCAATGCAGTAGCCTTGGGCAAGTGTCACAATCTCCCTAAGCCATCAGCAAAGTGAGCGTGGGAATGCCCACCTCCCAGGGAAGCTGTGAATTCAGGTCGCCTGTGAATCTCCTTACATACATTCCTGGTCAGACAAGCACTTACCATGTCGACCTCTGAGATACTGTCTAAGCTCTCCACCTGCACATCCACGCCAACAGGAATGGCTGGGCCTGGGGACAGGGCATAACAAGAGCATTTGTTCTTTTTTACTATGCAACAGTTAAGCAAAAGGATATTTTCCCTGGATCTTCAGAGTCACGTCAGATTTGAAGGTCTGGTCATACCAACCTGAAGTCAAACCTGAGCAAACCTGAGATAAAAGGAAGGAGTCATGGACTGGTTCCCCGTGATATTCCAGAAGGAAAAAAAGGGGGCAGGGTAGTGGTGGTTCTGAATCATTCAGGTGATTCTGAAATGATGAGCTTAACCTCTAGCATTTTTCTTTGGTTCTACATGCTCATCCGAAGCTATGATGAAGACCCAGGTAAAACACTAGGTCAAACTTAAGGAGTAAGTGATTTACTCTTTTGTATGAGGTCACCCACTTTATTTTCTATATGCACTTCCTAATTTTGCATCATCATGGAAGCCAGTGGTTCTTGCTGGCTACAAGAAAGGCGTTGCTTGAAATAGTACCCAGAACTGAAATAATTTTCAGATCATCTATTTGTCAGATCCATAGATCTGCATCTTGGCTACATGATGGAGTAGCTTTCAGGGGAACATGATGTACCAGGATGGCCTTGGAAACATTAGATTTGTTATCATTTCTGGGCCATGAAAACTTAATATTGACCAAGAAAGCATAACAAAGGGAATAGATAGGCTGGGGTTGCATAAGGCACTGAGTTTGATTCTTAGCACTACATGCAAATAAATAGAAGGTCCATCAACAACTAAAAAAAACCGAAATTTTTTAAAAAGAGGGGGGATAGATTTCTACCCCTTTCCTCCCCGCAGGATGTGGGTCAAGCAAAAAGCCCACTCAAATCACCACAGAGTAAAAAGGTAGATTTTAGTGCAGATAGGTTATGGAGATTATGGAATAACCTATGGAAGATTGTGGAGTGAAAAGAGATTTCCTTCTAGAACCTGCAGAAGAAATAAAAGGAATGAAAATAATTTCTTTCAAAAAATAACAACTCTTCTTCAGGAGAAAAGCCTATTTGTCAAATAGGAAAACTGTATTTGTCACTAAAAGGGCTGAAACCCAGCAGCTGCAGGCTAAACTTCAAAGGGCTTTGGCATTCTTCTGCACTAAATCATTATTTTTTTAAAGCTATTTTCATGTAATTAAACCAAGCAGACCACAGTCTTTCCTCAGATATGTACCCAGAGCTCATCTGCCAGCTCCCAGCTGAGAACAAATTTAGTCCAAGGTTGTTGGAATAAATTTCAGAGCATTTTCAGGAGGCAGCTTTGGGCTGCAGCTGCCCCCACTCTCAACAGCCAGCTGTTGGCCCCACTGATCCTGAGCCATCCTTTTCAGGAGCAGCAGCCCAAGGACAGCTGGCTGGTCTAGCGTGGCTACCAGCAGGTGTTCCCGAGAAGGTGTTCAGGAGAGCCCAGTGTAGGGAGGGTGAATGCTCAGAGGATACTGTGAGCTTGGTGCCTTATCGGCCAGCATAGCTGAGGCCAACTCAGTCAGGACATGAGCAAAAATAGGTGGCCCCTAGGCTTGGTTTCCTGGGTAGAAGGACCCTAGGAAAAAAGACACCCCTCAAGAGAGCTTATTTCATACCTCCAAAGCCAGGCCTCATGCTGAAATCGTGATCATCTATCCTCAGAAGCTGCTCTGACTTTGTCAGAGGTGATTTGGTGATGTCAGGGCTGCGTTTCAGAATTGGGCTGCCAAAGGGGAGAAACAGATTGATCACATATTCTAATCAAGGCAGGTAAAAACTATTCATATTCTGACTTGATATTGACAGGTTTGTCAGGATGTATTATTTCTTCTTCTAGCCACTGGATATCTTCTCTTCCATTCTCCCACTTTCTGGGATAAATAAACTGACCCTGAAGGTCTAGGACAGTGGTTCTCTAAGGAGTCATGGTAAAGCTTGGGCCCTGCCTCCAAGATTCTGATTTGGATGGTCTGGGAATAAAACCTTCCCAAGGCTGGAGGTATAGCTCAGTAGTAGAGCTGTGTTCAACTTCAGGCACCACACGCTCACACACACACACACACACACACACACTCTCTCTCTCTCTCTCTCTCTCTCACACACACACACACACACACACACACACAAACTTCCCAGATGATTTTTATATGTAACCAAGACTGAGAGCTGCTGGTCCTAGTTTTATTAATAAGCCCAAACTCCCCCCAAAGCACCCCAGTCATCTTGCGGGAGGCTGGGCTGAAGAGAAAGCCAGCAGGTGTGACTGAGCCTCATACCCTTGACTTTTTCTTGGACACGGCTGGGAAGATGACTCCCTCACATATCAATCACCCTTTATCCAAGGCAGACAGCTTCTGAATTACACCAAAATTTTTATTTACTTTCACTTTTTCTAAATAAGTAAGATAATTGCAGAGTTTTACAATGTAAAAAAAGGCAATGAAAACTTGGTCTCCCATGTTTGCCTCTACCCATCCCTTCCCACATCCACAAGTACTTCTCTTATTGGTTTCTTATGTCTCTGTCTAGAGTTTCTTGTAGATATAAGTAAATACAAATATATATTCTTGGTTCTCTCCTGCTTTTGTGTGTGCAGGGGCACAGGTACTTGGGGATTGAATCCATTGAGTTACATCCCCAGCCCTTTTTGATTTTTATTTTGAGACAAGGTTCTCACCAAGTTGCTTAGGTTGTTGCTAAATTGTTGAGTCTGGCCTTGATCTTTCCATCCTCCTATCTCAGTTTCCTTAGCCACTGGAATCACAGATATGTACCACAGCACCTATTAGTTTTCCCCTTCTTTATACAGTTTACATTATATAAACTCTTCTACACTGTGCTTTTCCCTTATTTAATATGCCTTGGATTTTTTTCCATGCCAGAGTGCCCCAAGATTCTTGTTCTTTTTACAGAGCATAATATTTCATAAACATATGCACCATAATCCATGTGACCAGTCCTCTACTGGCAGACACTGAGTTACCCCAGTCTCTTGCCACTATAGGCAGTGCAGTGATGGCCTTCACTATTCTTCATTTACCCATCAACACCATCTTTAGAATCCTCAGGAACAATAACCCTCTTCCCAGCTCTGTCTTAGGCTGACATCAAACTGTGTTCTCTCTAGGGGACCATCACACACACTTCCTTTCCCCAGTGCAGTAGCTCCCAGACTTTGGCACGAGTCAGCATCTCCTGGAGGGCTCCCTAAAACCTAGATTCTGGAACTTCCTCCACCCCTTGCAATTTCTGATGCAATAGGTCTGGGTTGAGGCCTCGGAATTTGTATCTCTAACAAGGTCAGGGATGCTTCT
Organism: Geosciurus inauris; assembly: GCA_004024805.1. Taxonomy (NCBI): domain Eukaryota; kingdom Metazoa; phylum Chordata; class Mammalia; order Rodentia; family Sciuridae; genus Geosciurus; species Geosciurus inauris. The sequence continues at coordinate 21,248 of PVHX01022938.1, forward strand.
GGAACTACTGGTCAAGAGAGAACAGCTGGAGAGCTCTGCCCTGGAGCCTGTTATTCTCAATACACATGAGCTTCTCCCTGTGACTAGCTCAGCCCATCTTTCAGTCCCCTGTTATCCACTTCCCTGAAGAAACCTGCTAACATTGAGGAGAGGGATAAAAAAAATTAAGGCTCTGCCCTGCATTCCCTAATGACCTACTGTGTGCCTTTGGGGAGTCTGTTTGTTTGCCTGATTGATAAAATTCAGTTCCTGACTGATAAAAGGGACAGGTGAGAGGTTTGAATGGTATAAAGTGTGTGGAAGTTTTATGAAATTATAAAGTGACACACAAAGGGAAGGAGCCTTTGCTTTCATTGTAAGCTGAGGAGAGAGTGTCTCTTTAAAGTAAGGAAAGGACCACACTTGCAGCAGAAGTGGCACAGGGAGAGAATCAGGATTATACGACTCTATCCAAGGGAGGAAGCTGGGAGCATAAAGAGAGGAAAGCCAGTCTCCTCTGTGGTGAGTTCCCTCTCCCCAGCTAGATCCAGGAGCCACTGCCATCTCTTTTGGGGCTCCCCTCCCTCTGGTCCCATCCTCTGCTTCCAGATCCTTGGGTGGGGTGTAGGGTGAGGCACTACTGAAAATCGCTGCTGTTGAGGTGTGGGGGAAAAACATCTTTAGAAGGGTGAGTGTGCTTTTATGGCCATACCTGCCTTGCTTGTGGATATCTTCTTGTGCTTCACGTCTCTGTCTTTGAGGCCTACTATGAAAAAAAAAAAGATATTCTAGAGACAGTCTATGTACTCAAATCAACCAAGCACACCTTGTCCTCCAGATTTGCTTCAAATCTAACCAGAATCAAACGTGGGGATGGGGGGAATTGAGGCTTCAATGCATTGGTTTAGGCTTTCAATAAGCTGCTTCCAAGTACCCACAGGGACTGGAAGATTAATTATTTTAAAAGACTGATTCAAAGATGTCTGACTTAAAATGTCTCCCCCTCTGGTCTACCCAAGCTTGAAATTGATGTCATTCTTTCAGAGGGTTTTTTTCTTTCTTCTTCTTTTTTTTCTGCTACCAGGGATTGAACCTATGGGCATTTAACCACTGAGCCACATCCCCAGCCCTTTTTATTTTGAGACAGGATCTCACTAAGTTGCTGAGTCTGGTTTTGAACTTGTGATACTCTTGCCTTATTTAGATGGCACATTTGAAATTGGATCCACCATAACACTTCGGAGAATAATACATTGTCTGGTAAGCTGTTTTCCCTTGGTCCTTACCCTCTAGCTCTGGTTTTAGTCAAATGGCTATGGGAGGTGATGAAAGAGGAGGAGAGGTCAAAGTATATATTATCTCCTTGCTTTGATGCCAGGGACTAGCAATGCCTGGGTTGCTCTGCCTAGGGGTAGTTAAAGCTTTCTCCTCTTCCTTGTCCTTGGGGAAAAGAGGATGCCTGGTTAGTTCCCTGAACCCCACCCATGTCTCCGTGAGTAGTCCTTTTATTCTATTATTATTGGTTAAGCCCTTTTGAGTGCAATGCTGTTTTCAGCTAGGACTTCACTGATGTGATGGGGCACATTAGGACGGATGTGCAGGGATTATGTTATCTGTAGTAAAGTGGACCAGAGGCAGGTGTGAGCTCTGCAGGAGGGAGAAAAGCTAAGACTTGAGGGCGATAGGCTATTGAGAACAGAATCCTCAGCATATCCAGAGCTTTGTGCAGAGATGGGCCTCAGTGGGCTCAAAACACAGGTTAGTTCAATAAAGGAAAGCATCATCCACTTTACATGGGCATATGGAAAAAGAGAGATGGGACTGAACACTGGGGTCAGAATAGGAAACAAGCTTGGCCCAGTACTGACTCCAACTTTGGGCCAGTCTGTGGAACTGGACTTGCCCAAAGGGAGGTTTGTCACACTCTGAGATGCCACCAATATTGCCTTCATGAAGCTCAGGCTGTAGCCTAGGGAAGACTGATAAACAGGACCCTTAAAGTCTTTTTATTGTTGATTAATATTTTCAAATACCCATGTAAGAAAAATTGGAAAGTAGGTTAAGTATAAAGCAGATGAAAGCAACTCAGAAATAACCTGTCATTCTATAAATATCTTTACAATCCTCAGAGACAGATTGCACTGTAACTTGTTTTTAAACTCAAATTATAACATATCCTGAAATGCTTTCTCATGTCATTGACTTATTTTTACTAGTTGTGGATACAATTATTAATGTTGAAATGACATATAACACAAAATAGTAGAACAACTAACACTGCTGAGTACTTAGGACCTGCTAGATACTGTTGTAACTCATATGACGTGCATTCAGTTCGCATTATTCCTCACAGCACCCTGTGAGGCAGGCCTTATCATTACCCCTAATTTAAAAATGATAAAACTAAGACACAGAGGGCTCAAATAAAAGTGATGGTACTAGGAGTCCAAGGGTTGGAAGCAAAATTGGCCGCAGTGTCTTTTTGAAAGATTTGCTTCCGCATTGCCAAGAATTTGGGTCAGATGAGAAGGTCTTTCCTTCATGCAGAAGTGAACATGGACCTTACAAAAAATTGGTGCCCAATAAGTATTGAATGAACCCTCAGGGAACTACAAAGAAAGAATATGCATGTCCCAAGTTAGAATCATACAGCTTTTGGGACTGATGAGAGGGTGTACATTTTTCTGAATGCTCATTTTCATTTTGGATAGAATGACAGTTCCCACCTATGAAACTTGGTGTCTGCATGTTGTAGTTTCTAGTCAGCTAGTGTGTATATTTTCCCACAATAGGTCTCTAAAACTTCTCCTAGGTTGAATAGAGGGGGCGGGGGGGCTGTGATGATGGAGGACTGTGGAAGACTCAGCCAGCTAACAGGAGAGCACCTGGTAAATTAATGACATCATCTCCGAGAAGACAGGGAAATTAGTTTTGAGAAGGAATCAAGAACAGACTTAGCAAAAACAATCCTGCTTTCTTGGCATTCGTAATAACCAAGGAAAGAAATGCTTGTTTGTGGTCCAAATCTTGGGATATTGTCCTGAACTTCTCCCTCTCTCTGCTCACTGTGGGAACACGTCCAGCATGCACTGCTTGGAGGTGTATCTGCTTGTAGAGGTACCCTTTTCTGATGTGCATAAAGTCTCTGAATAGACCATCTGGGGCCCTGCCCACGCCACCCAGCCTGCCAGTCCTGAACTGAATCACTGAGTTGGTTAATCTCCAGCTTCCTCTCCCCACCCTGCTCCCACTGCCCTATGCATCATTATTTCTCACAAGGGAAGCAGCAGGCGTCCCTGCTTCTGCCTTGCCCTTCTCTAATCCAACTATCACACCAATACCATGGAATGAAAATCATAATCACACCACTTCCCCTCTTAAAAACCTTCACCCTCCAAGTCAAATCCATAGGAATTGGGCATGCACAGCCCACAAAAGTCTCCTACCCACCTTCCTTACCTCAGCTCCCACTCTGTTCCAACTTCTTACAGTTTCCAATTACATCTGTACACTCTGCTCCTGATGTCCCAGGTGTCTGGAATGTCCTTCCCTCCATTCTTCACCCCCTCCCTGCCCAGACAACTCCACATACTTCCAGATAGGGTCCCTACGCCTCTGGAAACACTTCTGGGCTTTTCTCCTTCCCACTGAGTTCCCTACACGCTCTTGTTAGGATGTGTGCCATCCTGTGTGACAATGGGCTTTCTGACCACCTCACTTCACTGTGAGCTCAGTAAAGGAAAGACTCTACCTTATACATCTTGTAGGCCCGTAGCAGTGTGCAGAGCTTATCTTATGAAGAGTTGAACAGAATGCAAAAGGAGAAGCACAAACCCAAGCGTGTATTCCAGAGGGTTGAATGAACCTATGAGGCCTCCTTGGTGCACAGGAGCAGATATACCTCCACGCAGTGGAGCTGAGCCTGGACATGCCCATTTGTTCCCATGGGTGAATGAGATAGAGGAAGATTTAAGGACAATATTGAGGTATCTGGACCACAAACAAGCATTTCTTTCCTTGGTTATTACAAATGCCAAGAAATCAGGATTGTTTTTGCTAGCCAGTTCTAGCTTCCTTGTCAAAATTGACTTCTCTATCTTCTTCTTCTTTTTTTAAAATATTTTGTAGATGTTGATGGACATTTATTTTTTATTCATTTATTTATATACGGTGCTGAGAATTGAACCCAGTGCCTCACACATGCTAGGCAAGCCCTCTACCACTGAGCCACAACTCCAGCCCTGACTTCTCTATCTTCTCAGGGATGATGTCATCGGCAGGATTCAAAATACATGCTAAAGTCAAGCAAACTTTTATAAAGTTGAGTTCTAGCCAAGAGAGTCAGTAGAAGGAAAGAAGCTGCTTGAAGAAGAAGGGGCCATGTTAGCAAAGGATTACAGTGAGGCTGGGATTCTGCTAACAGAATCATGCTCTACTTTGATATTTCCCCACAAAGAGAATGGCCTTTAAGTTGGAGAAAGTGAAGAGAATTCTTTGTGCCCAGGATAGTGAACATGACAGCATGAGATTAACCAACTCAGTGATTCAGCCCTGCTTGTGCCTCTGAGGAATCACTCAAGGAGTTAAAAACAAACAGAAAACACCCAGGCCACACCCCAGAGCAATTCAATCAGACTCTCTGAGCATGGGACCCAGTCATCAAGTTGTCAAACCCCACGTGCCTCTGATGTTCCACAACATTCAGAATTTTAAAATATGGAGTTCAAGTCTACAGACCCAAAGGAATGACATCTCGGGAAATTTAAGGATACTGCAGCAGAGAAAACGTGGAAGATGAGAGAGAGGCCAGATGACTAAAGATGGGGGAATGCTTTTTTGATATTCACAAGGGGGAACAGAGTACTGGGGAAACTGTTGAGGTTAAGTTCCAGGTTGATTCCTGGTCATGTTCTAGAACTTGGTTACCAAAACAGCTTAGGAATATTATTGTATTAGATCATGTCCCAGGAACATTAAACCAGTGTGAATTCAATTAGAGCAAGACATCCTAGCTGATCTCAAATCCCTGGGTGGGGCCTCCAGGTTAGCAGGCCAGGGGGCATTGCCGAGTGCTATGTATAGCATAAATGACCTCAAAGCTAAGGCAGTTCCTTAGAGGGACTCATGGTGGGATAAGGACCTTCACAGATGCTCCCCATCTGGGCCTAGCACAGGATGGCATAAGTAAGGCCCAGAGTCTGTGGTTCCACACTGACTCCCCAGCACTGGGGGTATTTAATGAGGATGCTTCCGTAATGTGATTTATATTGCTTTTCTTGAATTGCAATATCATTTCTTGAATTGTTATAGAGGCTGTGAACTTTTCCATATAATAATGAGTATTCTGTATTTTTCCTTGGATATTCCTCTCCTCTGATTCCTTACTAAGTGGGAATTTTGGTAACTAACAGCCTGCCTGTCAAGTTACATCCTCTAGAACATGGGATGGTTAGTTTTATGTATCATCTTGGCTAAGCCATGGTACTCAGT
>PVHX01022939.1:0-26696 GCA_004024805.1 Geosciurus inauris
GTTTTTAATTTCTAGAACATAAAAGGAATTGAATATTTATTAAATCCTAGAATTTTTTGATTCATGGTAATCTTGAAAATTAGATGCCATAGGAATTAATATTTTAATTTATAGAGGGGGAGTTTTTTCTGTGATGAATAAAGGGACATGCCCAAGATTTATTCTGTAATAAATGATAAACTAGGAGTGGAATCTAGGACTCCTAAGCATGAGTAATTTTTCTTTTTCTATTTGTGCTAGGATGAACATATGCCCCAATTTTTCAGGGAAGTTCCACTTAACATGCAATACCCTAAGTCAATTTTCTCCTCTTTCATTCTGAATAGTATCCTTATTTAAGGTATAATGCTATAATGACTATGCTCATAGTGAGAAATGAGAAAACATAGAAATAAATTGTACAAAAGAGAAATTATTTTGATGCCAGTGATCATCAGATCATATGGGCTTATTACCATTAATGATAATCTCCTTTGAATGATTCACTGGATATAAAACTAACCAAGTAAGTATCACTACTTTGACATAGATTATTATTATCTTAAATTTTTATTTGAGAACTATCAAATTATTTATAAGTATCTCTAAGCATTGTCTAAGAAAAATTTAAAATGTTATATCATATGAAGACAGGTTCATGGTAGACCAAATAGTGAAATTTGACATACTAACCAGCAGATTGGATGGGGACAGTATCGCTTGCTTTGTAATAACCTGGTCAGGTTAAGTGAAATGAGAGACTTCTGATTAATCAGAACATAAGTCATTTATTAGGAGAAAACAAAATCTAAATAGTCTGTATTCCTTATATCAATTCATAACTAACTGACTAACATTTTTCAAGTATTCTTTGTTCTAATAGCTGAACCTTGGTGGTGTGAAAACTTGGTGTATCTTGACAGATGCTTATTTTCTTTTACCAGTGCACATATTTTTCTTCAAAAGTAAATTTTATACATTAATAATTTTGAATTTTATTTCACTTTGAAAATCCATTTTATTTGGCAACATAATTGTTGATATTACTTTACATAAAATAGAAGAATGCTTTGATACTCATCAATATCTTTCAAAATGTGTTATTATTGTTTTGATTTATCAGCAAAGAAATTTTTTTTTTGAATTGAATGGTTTTATTTTTTTTTTATTTTTTCTCAAAAATTGCATTTTAATATGTTATTAAACATAACAGAAAAAAACAAATTTTCAGAAGCTGTACACACTGTTCACTGAAAACATTTGTTGAGGCAAATAGAAAAAATTGTTACAATCATAATTTTTCTAACCTTGCACAAAATTATAAGCAGATTAAATTCTTCATATTAAAAGGGGAATGGGTATAGTAAAGATGGCTGTTTAAAAAAAAAATATATATATATATATACTGTTCATTGAAAGTGCATATAAAGGTGTTTAATATGAAAGAAAATATTTGACAGAGGTTGAGTTTTGTTCAAAATAGTCAAGCCCAGAATAAGTATATAGCACGTATGTGAGATGTGAAAAAAATGTGTGTGTGTGGGGGGGAGGGGACGTGACCTTCCCAAACAACCTGGGGAAAACTGTTTCAGACAATCCTCTCATAGAAAGCACAGGACAAAAATGAAAAGTCTATGGTCATATCCATTCACAAATTGTTTAAGTAAGTATAATTTAAAACAAGATACTAACATGACTATTTTATGTGATCCCAGATAATTATTTTGGATTAAAATTTATATCAGTATTTAGATAAGTTCATAGTATGTTAAAATTGGAGATAATACATGGAGACAGATAATGCAAAGTCTTTGTTGTATCGCTAAATATTACGGGGTTGAAAAAATCCACAGAGAACTATCTGAACCATTCTTTTTCCACTTTGTTATTGGACATTCTCCAACATATAATGTCATACTACTTGATTAATTATATTCTTAAAAATGATTCTAAATTTCCCACTGTACTTAAGTCCATGTTTAAAATAAGATCTACTACAGGCAATAAAAAATTAGTAAATATTATTTTACAATTTTTCTTTCTTTCCTTGATTTTTGTTCCATTAGACTTTCTATCAAAAAGGGCCATTGTAGTTTAGGTTGAAATTCTCAACAATAGAGTCAGTAAAGCAAAATATTTCAATAGATGAAGAAATAACCTTTTATAACATGGGCAATTATGTTTGTTTCTTTCTTATTTGATAATCATGGATCATTTGTTCCCTAATTATTTTTATAGATACCAAACAATGTCAGCAAGTGTACTGTTTTCACTAAAGTATCTCAGCAGACCACTGTTCATGTGCATGCTGTACACATAGTTGGATTCATTTGCTTAGCGTGTTAACTTAACAAATAATTTTCTTTCAAATTATCAATTTAAAATGGAACATTACCAGTGACAGGAAGTTACTATTGCTGAGTTGTAGATAATATATTTTTGTATTTGTTTGTGCCCTTTTTGGAATGTAATTACTTCAGGAAGTAGGCATAATAAATAAGACAGAGCTCTTAAGGTTGGCTTTAGGGTACTTTGGTTGGATATGTTCCCTGCAAGTTCTGTACTCCCCATAGTTACTCTCCACGGATTGGCCATGGATTTGTTACATTAAACTCACAAACTCAGTTTCCCCCTCCACTGAACTATTTTCTTGATTGTTAACAATAGTAGAAGTTCTTGATTTTTCCAATATCTTGGATTATATTAAACCCTGGCTTTAATTCCATTAAAAGCTTTACTTTCAGATTTGTTTTTATTTGTCCACATTTGAACCCCTTAAAAAAATAAGTAAATGATTAGTCAGGCATTGTGGCACAGACCTGTAAATTCCAGCAACTTGGGAATTTCACAAGTTTGATGCCAGCCTATGCAACTTAGTGAGAGATACCTAGTCTCAAAATAAAAAATAAAAAGAACTGGGGATATAACTCAGTGATAAATTGCCCTTGGGTTCAGTCCCCAGTACCAACATCACTAGGAGCTCGGAGTCCTTTTGCTTTAACTCTGTAAAACGCAAGACTTTTTTTTTTAAAAAAAGATATATTTAACATAATTTTCCCATGTACATATATGAAAACAACATAGTGAATCTCACCACCATGTACATGCATAATGATGGGATTCTAACTAGAATAAGATATATTCCTTGTTTGTATAATTATATCAAAATGAATTCTGCTGTCATATGTAACTAAAAAGAACCAATAAATTTTTTAAAAAATTTACAAAAACCACATTGAACAACTTGGGTAAGAACTAATTTAGTTTGTTTTCATTTCTTGTATTTAGTGGTAGGATGAGTTGGATAAACCTCATGCTTCCCCCCCCCCATCTTTTTTAGTTTACGACATTTATTACCAAACATTTCATGTGAACAGTGTATTAACTGACTAACAATGACTTGGACTAAAAGGAAAATAAAGCACATGTAAACCTCACTCGTTAATTAAACTATCATTATCTATGCAAAGTCCTATTTTATTTTACTATTATAATTTTTTAAAAAACTGTTACTCTTAGAGACCCACTCTAAGTCCCAATTTCCCTTCTCATAAGGAACCTCTTTTAGGTATCTAAAGTACATATTTGGCTATGGCTATAGCTGTATACATGGTGGTATTTTTAATATGTATCTTTTAAATTTTATTTTTTTAAATTTATACTTTTTATTTTATTTCTACTTAATGTGATTACTAATTGTGGTTTTTGATTGTCATGTAGCATGTGTTCATCATATTTTCTTTATTTTTCCACTAATATTAGCAGTCACATTGATTTTGAATTCCTGCTGTCACAAACTTTGTTCAATAATAATCTCCATACAGTGATAATTTATTTCTAACTTATTTGTGGTGGCAGTGATATCATGTGTGAAATTATCTGTCTATATTTATTTATCTTCTATATATCATCTATGTTTTTCTGTTGCCAAAGTTTAAATTGCATTGCATTGATTATTTTGTCTATCCTAACTTATTTTTACTACTATGTATGAGTATATGTATATTATATTTGTATATATATATGTATATACTATGTATATTAATATTTGACCAAGTGAACAATGACTCTTTCCTTTTTTCAAAATTAACCTTTTTTTAACAGTTCATTTGGATGTATATAAATATATACCGAAGAACTTAAAAGCTTCTTTACTTAGCTTTATTGAGCTAAAATTGACAATAAAAAAGTGTACAAGTTTAAAACATAAATTAGGTTTTTTTTACACTTACATACACCAGTGAGAAAATACCAGAATCAGCAGAGAACATATCCATCACCTGCTGTCTTTCCTTGTATCCTTTAGCAGTCTGTTCCTTTGGCCTTTCCTGAATGCAACCCTTAGCCCTCACCTGCTTTCTGTCAATTCTGATTAGTTTGCTTCTTCTAGAATGTTATATATACATCTAATTGATGTATATATAGCATTGCTCTTTTTAGACTTTCTTCTTCCTTCATTCTGCATACTTTGAGAATCATCCATGTTGTTTTCTCTTGGTGTGTAATTTGACTTTTCATCCTTCTAAATGTGACTTTGGAACAGCAGAAGTAATCAATTTCAGTGAAACTATATTTATCTTTGTTTTATGCATTGCATTTTTGATGCCTACTTTTTAAACATTGACAAATTTAACATCACAAAATATTACTACAATATTTTCCTTTAGGAGTTGTGTAGAACTAGGCTAAAGTTAGACCTGTGATTCATTTTGAGTTATCTTTGTGCACATAGTGTAAGATATGAAGTTTTATTTTATTTTTATCTGAGTAACCAGTTATTTCATGACCACTTATTAAAATGACTATCCTTTCTTCACTGCATTTTCTTTTCTATGCATATAGATCTTTTTCTGCACTCCTTAATCTTTTCCATTTGTTTATGACAATGCTATACTGTCTTGATCACTGTAAGTTTGATAATTCTCAAAGTCAGGGATTATAAATCCTTGAACTTTGTTCTTTTTCAAATGTGTTTTAACTATTCTATGTCCTTTCTACTTGTATCTAAATTTTAGAATCTGTATTTCAGATCCTTCAAAAATATGTGCCAAAAATTTCACTAGGATTAAATCAAATCTATAGATCATTTGGGGGAGAATTGACATCTTAAGAATTGTGACTTTCAATAAATAAACACACTGTATTTCATCATGAGCATTTAATTTCTTTCAGCAATACTTTTAGTTCTCAATTTCTAATGTTGTCAGTTATTGCCAAGTATTTCATTATTTTGAAGCTTTGCTAAGCGGTATTTTTTAAAATTTCAATTCCACAAAAACAATTAATTGCTTATTGTTGATCTTGTATCCTGAGAAATGTATGAATGTATCTTATTAGTTCTAGACAGTTTCTAAACATTAGTTTAGATATTTTTTGTAGAACATCATGTTGCCTATGAAAAATGAGTTTCACCTCTTCTCTTCAATTCAGGTGACTCATTTGTTTTTGTGCCTTTCTGCATTCACTGTCACCCACAAAATATTGACTAGGAATAATGAGAACAGGTATCTTTTCCTTGCTCCTGACCTTGGAGAAAAGTGTCAGTTCTTTTCTGGTGCCTTTCATCTTGTTAAGAAATGTCCATTCTTACCTACTGTATCAAAATACTCCTTTATTTTTGAAAAAGTCTAATATGATTGTTGAATTTTACTCAAAATTTTGTGTCTATTGAGGCAATCACCTGTTTTTCTGAATGGCATTTATGATTTTTTAAGTAAAACAATCTTGCATTCTTAGGATATAACAAGAATGGTTTTTGTGCATTATCCATTTTTTTATTACCCTTTTGTACATTGTTGAGATTGTTGAGTTTTGTGTGTTCAAATTTTCTTTTTTTCTTGTATTTATACTCATGATAGATGTTGGTCGAATGCTTGCTTTTCTTGCTTCTTTTTATATCTTGTTAGTTTTGGTGTCAAATAATGTTACTTCATAGAATAAGGTAAGAATATTATATCTTCAGTTTTCTTGAACAGTTCATTTAGAATTGGTGTTAGTTATTCCTTAAAGGTTTGGCAGAATTCTGTAGTGGTAGTGCATAGGCATGGAGTACTCTTTGTGGAAGGCTTTCAGTGACAAGTTTGACTTCAAAGACATAGGTTTACTTATGTTATCCATTTTATCTTTAATTTTTTTTGGCAGTTTGGGTCTTTTAAGGTATTTTTGTCTTTTCATCTTTGTTATTGAACTTAATGGTATAAAGTTTTCACCGTGTTATCCTATTATTTTATATCTGCAAAACCTATAGTGATTTTATTTCCTCACTCCTGATACTGGCAATTTTCATTTGTCTCATTGGTTTCTGGACATTTTAACTTGAGACTGATAAATTTTATTGTCATTTTGAAAGAGTCAGATTTTATTTTCATTGATTTTTCTTTTTTAAAAAAATGTTTTCTAGAAATACTGTCCAATGTATATGCAAATTTTGAAATTCAAGAAGATTATAAGAACAAATTGATATGAATTGCATATTTAATAGATTGTAATTATGTCTTATCAAAAGCTCAGCTTTTAAAATCCTTTATTCTTTGGAAATATGGTAATTATCCCCTTACCCATGTAGTTAATTATAAATTTCAGGAAGAATTAAGTCTGTTAAATTTCTTCACTGTTTTTTCTTTGTTTCTATGGTAGCAGTGAGAATAAAAGTGAATTGCTTTGAAAAAAAAATGTTTTCTAGTTTACTTTTTTCCACCATAATCTTTTTACATAATCTAGTTTACTGATTTCCACTATGTCCTTTCTGGGCTTACTGTTGATTTCATCTGCCTTTCTTAAGATGGAATTTGAAGTAATTGATTTAAGTCTTTTACCCTCTTACATCAATAAGTAGTGTTATTGGTTTATATACAACTGATAAACTTTATTTTTATTCATATCAAAATAATTTTGAATTTTTCATACAATTTCTCTTTTCACATATGGATATGAACCTATTATTTTCTAAATACTAAATGATATTTTAAATGACTTTCTGTAAGTTTGATTTGTAATTTAACTAAATTTATCAGGAATGAATTCTGATGTTTTTCCACTCACACTTTTCTTAAATGACTGGGTATTATTTAATGTATTTTATTAGAAATCTATGTATTTTGGAGGAAATGGATACTTAGAAAAAGTGAAATTATATCATCTTGGAATGTTGAATATTGATCTCATTATCTTCCATATTATTTAGTTTTAAAGCTTTCTTCTTTCTTCTTGAGTATTTGATAATTTCTATTACCATTTATATGATACTTGTTCTATTAAAAATCAATTGGCTTGAGAGGCTGAGACAGGAGGATCACAAGTTTGAGCCCAGCCTCAACAACTTAAGGAAGCTCTATGTAACTTAGCAAGGCCCTGTCTAAAAATTAAAAATAAAATGGGTTGGGACTGAGGTTCAGTGGTTTAGCACCCCTGGGTTCAATTCCTGATAACAAAACAAAAACAAAACAAAAATTTGTTCATTTCTGGCATATAGAAAAGTAACTCATTTTAATCTATTAAATTTGAATCTTGAGACTTTGTTGAGAATTTTTAGATTTTGTGTATAGATGATGATGTGATCTGTGAACAAGACCAGTTTTATTTCTTCCTTCTTAATCTGTACACCTTTTGTTTCTTTTTCTTTTCTTATTACCTTAGCTCAGACTTCCATTAAAATATTGAATAGTAATGGTAAAAGGGAACATACTTTCCTCAGTGTTGATCTGAGCAATAAAGCTTTGAGTGTCTCCTCATATGTAATTTTAGTTATAGATATCCTATAGATGTTTATCAAAAGAATGGATTTTCTCTCTTTTTCTAGTTTGCTGAGACATTTTTAAATCACGAATGAGTATTTGTTTAGTCAAATGCTTTTTCTGCATGTATTGTTTGATCTTTGATTTTTTCTTTAGCCCATTTATGTGATTTTTACATTAATTTTTGAATATTGAACTCATTCAAAAATTCTTCAAAATAACCTTTTATTTTGAATTCTTCAAAATAAATTTATTGTGAATTCTTCAAAATAATTTCAATTGGCCCTAGTGTATCATTCTTTTTATTCATTTTTGGAGTTGATGTGCTAATATTTTGTTTAGGTTTTGCATCTACATTCATGAGAGATACTAGTGTATATTTCTGTAGAATAAGTTAGAATGCATACCATATGATTCTATCATCTAGAAGATATTGTATAGAGTAGTATATTTTTTTCCTTATATGTTTGATAAAATTCACCAAAGAACATTTCTGGGCCTGGTCTTCCTATTTTACAAGGTTACTAATGATTGCTTCAATTTTTTAATAATATAAGCTTATTCACATTGTGTGCTTATTTATTTATTTTGTGAATTTGGCCAATTGTATATTCAAAGGAATATACAATCCATTTCATTTAGATTATTAAATATGTAAGCAAAAAGTTAATGGCATTTCTTGACTATTCTTTTAATGTCCATGAAGCATATAATGATCTCTACTCTTTCATTTCTGACATTTGTAATTTGTGACTACTCTCTCTTTTTTTTAACTCTATTACTCTGGCAAAAAGCATATTGATTTTATCAGTATTTCCAAAGAACTAGTTTTGGTTTTTATTTTTTATAATGATCTACCATTCTAAATTTTATTAATTTTTGCCCAAATTTTTATTATTTCTTCTTTTTCTATTTAATTTTCTTTTTTTCTAATCTCCTAATGTGAAAGCTTAGATTATTAATTTTAGATCTTTCTTTATTTCTGATGGATGAATATATGATACAGTTTTTCCACTAAGCATTGCTTTTACCATATCCCTCCAATTTGGTGAGTTGTATTTGCACTTTTCATTTGGTCCAAATAGTTTTAATTTTGATTTAAAACATTTTTTGACTCATGTCATTTATAAATATATTGCTTTATTTCTAAGTATCTGGATATTTTCCAGTTATCTTTCCTTTATTAACTTTTAGCTTAATTATATTATGATGTGAGAACAGACGATATGTTATTTCTATTCCTTTGAACTTACTGTGTTTTATGTTTAGAGTGTAGCCTATCTTGGTAAATATGCAGTGAAAGCATGAGAAAAAGGATTATTCTGCTGTTGTTAGATGAATTTTTCTACAGATATTATAAATATCCAGCTGATTGGTTGTGCTATTTAATTTACCTATATCTCCACTGATCTTCAATCTACTTGAACTGTCCATTTCTGTTAAAAGTGTTAAAAGCTGCCAGCTGCAATAGTGAATTCACCTATTTGTCCTTGTAATCCTGAAAAATTCTGCCTCATATATTTTGTCACTCTGCCATTAGGTGAATACTCCTTAAGGATTAATTGTGTCTTGGAGAACTGGCCACTTTTTAAGGACAGTTTGTCAGTGTATAGAATTCTAGGTTGGTGGTTTTTTTTGTTTGTTTGTTTTTTTGGCACCTGGGATTGAACTCAGGGGCACTCGACCCACTGAGCCACATCCCCAGCCCTATTTTGTGTTTTATGTAGAGACAGGGTCTCACTGAGTTGCTTAGCGTCTCGCTGTTGCCGAGGCTGGCTTTGAACTCACGATTCTCCTGTCTCAGCCTCTCTAAGTGCTGGGATCAATGTAATTCTTATTACTGCTATTCTATACATATTTTTTCTGTCTTCTGTCAAAATCATGATTTTTTTCTTAATCTTTGATTTTCTGAAGATTGTGTATGATATATCTAGCTGTATTTTTTAAAAATATTTAACCTGTTTTGTGTTCTCTTCTCTTCCTGGATTTGCAGTTTGCTCTCTGACATTAACTTGGGGAAGATTCTCAGCCATTGTTGTTTCATATATCCATTTCTTTTTCTCTTTTCCTTTTGATATCATCATTATATGTACATTAAATGTCATGTAGTTGCTTGGATATTCTATTCTGTTTTTGTTCCCAGTCTTTTCTCTTTGCGTGCTAGTTTTGGAAGTTTCTGTTGTCATCTCTTCAAGCTCAGATATTCTTCCCTCAGCTAAATCCAACCTAACTATGGAGACTATCTGTCTTTCTTCTTTTATGTAGCAATGCCTTTAATCATTAACATTATATTATGATATTTCTTGGAATTTTTATCTTGGTGCTCACATGCTATTCTTGCATATCATCTACTTATATCATTAAATTCCTTAGTATAATGATTATTTCTTGTTTTTTAATTATTGGCTGGATAATTACATTACTGCCATATGTAACTCTGGTTCTGATACTTATTCAATCTCTTTAAAATGTGCTGTTAGGTTTTCAATATCTCTTGAAATTTTTGTTGTTGTGGTAGTGGTGGTTGAAAGCAGACATGAGGTATTGGGTAAAAGGAACCATGGTATATAGGCCTTTAGTAATGTAGCAAGAAGGTGTAGGTAGGGGAGATTTTTTTTTATTTGAAATCAATTCTCAGTCCTTAGGTGTGCTGCACAGGTGACCCTAGACATTGAACTTCACCAGTGCTTTTGTGCTTCCGGCACCTTAGGTGAGATACCACATAAAAGACTAGGCGTGAGTTGTGTATTTACCTTCTCCAACATAAGTTGGTCTCTTATATAATTCCAGCAGTTAATGCTCTGGTAAAATAGTTTTCCTTAAAAACAGGCCTTGATAAAAAGAACAAATACACTGGAATATTTCAAAATGGTTTCTCCTCCCACATCTCTGCCCCCCCTGGAGTTTTGTTTTCGTTTTAACAAACAACAGAAATATATTTCTCACAGTTCTCATGGCTAGGAAATAACAAGGTGAAGACTGCAGATTAGTGTCTGGTGAGAGCCAACTTCCTTGTTTTATAAATGTTCTTCTTAATACTGTGTCCACGCATAGCAGGTGGCTGTCTTGCAATTTCTATCTCTCAAGCTTGTGTATCCTGACCCCCAGCAATTCACCAACTACAGTTCAACTTTTCCCACTGCAGTATTGTGGACATGCAGGTTTCTGCTCCTCAGTTTCTGCTTCAGTAATTTGAGATTCTCCATATCTACCAGTTTGTCTTTCAACTTCAGCGGCAGTGGTTTGCTCTGATATCTCTTCTTTGTTGATTTTTAATTTTATTCAGCTCTTTGCTTGTTAGGATAGAATGAAAACTTCTAAGTTCCTTATGTTCTGGATTAGAAACTTTTTCAAAATGAATTTGAGCATATCTTAATTTTTAATTCATTATTCTAGTAACAATGCAACTTGCTTTATAAAAGTAAGGAACATTTAGAATGTTGAGGCATTCTAACAACATTTTCTTTTGATTAAAATAAATTTTCAAACATTTTGAGTGTTTTCCTATGAAAGCATTTGAAGAAATAATTTCATAATCTGTTTTCAGTTGGTTATATAACTAAATTTTTAAGTACTATTAAAGTTTGCTATGGCTTCACTTAAATAGATAGTTTTAAATAGCATTCACTATGGCAGATCAGTTGATTATACTAACATTTTTGCTTACTATTATGTCAAAAAGATGTATCAGCCAAAATTTAAGGCTGGAGTCAGTCAATCTGCCATCTCCAAACTGTCTTTACCATATGGTTTGATGCCTTCTTGACATGACATATTTTTGATGGATGATGTTATCAGAAACTCACCATCAGCAAAGACAGCATTCCAGGACATCTGCAGCTTCCTTTGAATCAACAAAACATTCTAGTAAAGTTGCTGTGACACCTACCTCAGTAAATGCTGAATTTGTGCTAATTGGAAAATGTACTTCCTCTTCCTGTTTCAGCTGTTCTCTTGGAAAATTTTACTGTCAAAATGACCCCAGATTAACATTCTTCAATCACTTGCCTGCATTTTATCTTAGGTGTCCAGATTCTTCCCTGCCCCCTTACAATGTACTGTGGTGATTTCTCGTTTGTAGACATTACTCTTTATATTTCCTACTCGTGAGACACACTGGTTTTCCATGTCCACTGGTGCATGAGATTTTTGTTAATCTCTTCAGATTATTACTTCTCTACCAGTTAGTAACTATGAGGTATATGGTATATTCACATTCATGCCAGCTAAAGCAAAGAAGTACTGGGAATAACACACCAGATCATAGCATTCTTCAATCAAATCACCTTCAAAATATCCTCTCTTAATCTATTTTATTACCTTTTAATAGCCCATATAGATCAAACATCTCATTGTTATCTCCTACTATGGAATGTCCTTATGGTTGTGTCTTTAACATTGTACTTAGTGTTTTATGTCTATGATTTCTTGGCTCCTCAGTTCAAATGTAGAATTTAACATCATCTTACCCACACAGAGGTTAAAGAAATTCCAGATAGATACAGTTTTGTTAAAAAAATAAAATGTATTTTCTTCTAGATAAATAGAAACATTTCTAACAACTTTTAGGTTAAGTCTATTGTGAAAAAAAAAAGTGTATTGTGTAGTAATACTGTAGAATGCTTACAGAAAATGAGTACCACTTTACAAAGGAAGTAGCTCAAGGGGCTGCCTTTGATGTTTTATTGCTAAGAAAAATCTAGAGCTTTCATATAGAATAATTTTTAGGACACACTTTCATGCAACACAAGAAAACTAGCTACTTGAAAGAAAGAAGTTACATATTGATACTTGTTCAAGCATGATAAGGTAGATTTTATTCAGGACCATTGCCTTTGGTACAGGAATCACTGTAATGGCACTTTTTCAGTAGGACAGAAGAATAATTATGGTACAATATAAACTTATAGCCAGGGATAATGGTAGGGGTTCATGGATAAAAACATTTGTAGAGGAAAACATGAGGAGTAAGAGATTCTGGTTAAATCAACCTCACAAGATTTTTGCTGAAGATGGGCCAGGGTAATATATACATCACCTGGAAGAAGGTGGAAGATAAGGAACCTGAACAGAATCTGAGGACCATCAGATATCAAGGGTGAAGGGTTCTTGTTGAACTGATTTACTAGGGTTCTTTACTAAAACTGTATTTTATAAGGAAATGCATAGATGTGCCTAGTAGGATGTTCTAGAGCCTGACTCAAGTTTAATCAAACAGAAAATTATCCCTGATTTTAGAACAATAACAACAAACTAGTATGTGGCTTAAACAGGTACTGTTGTACTCAAAGTGCTTTATTTCCAAAAGGAAATCTATCTAAATAGAATTAAACGTGCTAATATTGAGGCTATCCAAAAGATTATAGTATGATATCTGAAGTCAATTCCAAATGAGGAGCTTTTCAAATCAAATCACTTTGTTTTTAGAAATAAAAAACAAAGTGACTTGATTTGAAAGTGAAACAGTCATTTATGGGTGTTAATGGAGAATGTCTAGATAAAACAAAATTATCATTCATAGAAAACTATATGCTTCCTGACTATGGTCACAAAAGGTCATATGGGAAGTAAATAATGTAATAAGTGCATTCTAATCAAAAGAGTAATGCTTTGGGGGGAAAGATTTCACTTATTGTTTTCTGAGGCAGGACATAAAATCTGAATGGGTTCCTTTTACTTTTTCTGACAGAACTTAGATTGTTAAAATAATCCTCTATAGAATGAATAGTTTTGTAAACATACACTTATAAAAATCTATATGTGTTTTCTGGACTTTAGTTTTATTTCCCATGATTTATATTTTTAACAAAATTCTTACTGATGCTATTCATTAGCTCTCAATTCAGAATTTGCTAATGTGTAGGTTTAATACATTTTTAATATCCATTAATGTTAGTGTAGGTTAAATCTGAGAATTTTACTGTTTTTATAGAGATTTATTGACATTTTTCATTCAGATACCTCAGGGTAAATTTTCATTTTGCAACATGTTTTCAGTTGATGTCTCTTTTATTTTGCTAAGTTCATCCATATCTATTTCTCATGCATTTTTAGTTCCTCTGCCTATGTATTTATTTAGAAGGTTAAATTTTGATGATAATTTCTTCAAAATGTCCTTGGTACTTCACTCCAATTCAAAATAAATTTTCATTTAAAAGTTAGTTTTGTGAGTGGGAGTCAGTTGTGTTTTAAATAGAAGCATTTACCTCTCTTCCTTGGTTTCAAGCACAGTACAGCTAGGCAGATGCCAACACATTTAAAGATGAAAAGCTCTGAATATAAATATGTCAAAATGTTTTTGTGATTTTTAGAACAGGGTTAGACATTTACCCAAATAATTTATATTGTTTTCAAAGTTCATTGGCAATTTCAAAAATAATTCTTTGTAGTTCTTAAATTCAGTTTATTTTTCTTTTAAATGACTCTTTTCTTTATAATTTAACAAATTAGTTATGCATTCTTAACTAGGTAATGTTTCAAAATAAAGTCTATGAAGCAAGATAAAAAAAATGTATGTAGCTGGTCATGTTGGTACAACCTGTAGACCCTGTCTCTAAAGAAAACACAAAATAGGGCTGGGGATGTGGCTCAGTGGTCGAGTACCCCAGAGTTCAATCCCTGGTACCAAACAAACAAGCAAACAAAAAACCTGCATGTAAATTTGTTAAATGAACTAGAAGAAAATTAAATTGCTCAATTAAATAGACGGTTTTCATCCTAAATTTTGTTAAGATTGATTAAATATAAATGTATACATACAGAATATGTAAGTGAATTTTTTAACTGTCATTTGGGATCCTGGCTTATGAGTTGTTTTGGTAGAAAATAGTGCCCTTTATTTTGGTAATCCACCCTAAAGATGTGAATGCTTCATTTGGAATGGAAGTTGAAAGTTCTGTAGATTACATAATACGTTACCTGCGACAAAAGGCAGGGCTGGACTTTCTAGAAAAAACAGAGGTCTCTAATATAAAGACCTTGGTGTGATTCACTCTTGCAGAGTGACCATATCTATGAGAAAGATAGGTATGGTCTAGGCATTCCTAATATGAAGCCTATTGGACAAAAGCAAAATAGAACTTAAGCTTTTGCAAGCAGGAATAAATGGAACAAGACATGTAACCATTAAGGTGGGAAACTCTAAGTCTGAGATGGGAGATTATTAAGAACAAAACAAAATTGTAGGTATGAACTGGTATTATTGAACAGCCTAAGAAAAAAAGTAACTGGCAATATGTTTGGCATAATACAAAAATGACAACCTAAATATCTATATATAAACAAATACTAATGATAATTAGGTGGCAGGTGATACAAATCAAAGGAATACTAATTAGAAGAACAGCTACTTATAAACTGGCTATCTCCACTGTTAAGGTAAAGGCAGTAAAAGATTCTAGTAGAGGTTTGTATCAAAACAGTTAACAAAATCATAAGGAAGATAGTTTAAGTTAAATATAAAAGTATTCACGCAGTATAAAATACGAGCAGGTTGTTTCTCCAGTTGGCTTTGGTGGAGGACCATGTAAGGTCATAAACCATGTGATTACATATCTACCTTGCCTCATCTGTAATTGATGGCATTGCTAATTGGAAGAAATTCCAAGCTGGTAAATGGTGGGTACTTAATGTTGTTCATGTACAATTGCCTGGAGTTGGATCAATTTGACTTCTCTGCTTCTTCTGTCTATAGTACCCATGGGATTTAAACTTGAACAGAGGATGTAGTAGGATTTGTACAGGTTGACCACATATCATATATAGATGCACAAACCTAAACTATTCTTACCATCCCCTTAAGACTAAATTTAGCTTTATTTAGAAACCACTCAACATATTGTTTGAACTAATATTCTTGGAATTGACTTCGAAAGATTGTTGTGGAAACCTACTCAATCTGATTGTAACATTCATGTAATTCTGCTTATTGCACTATTTGTTTCTTTTGATATTTTTACTGCAGTTTTCATTTTCCTTGGATTTCACTTTTATTTTAGTTCTATAAATGCATTTTATCCTTTTGCATAGGCATTTTGTTTGTTTGTTTTTAAGCTTAATTTTATATAATATTTTAGTTGGAAATAGGAGATGTATTTGATTTGTACCTATTCTATTTCATCTTATTAATTTTGTAAAGACTATTTTGGCCTATATCTAAATCATTGTATTATACAATAACAAAGGTTTATATGTAAAAGCAATTTCAGAAAAAAAATCATGACTACTTTTATAATACACTGAAATTTTCTTTAGCATAGGATTTAAGAATCTCCTTTAAACCTTGATCTGTATATTTAATTATTGTTATCTCACTTTTCCCATCTTTGTGATGAATGTCATAAAACTTATCTCACAGGAATACGAGAACGTAAATAACATTGTGTTCTTACAATACCTAGCATAGCATTTCACATGTAATAATTTCTCAGTTAATAGCAGTATTAAGAAAATCATCTAAGAATATGTTCAATCTAAGACTTCCTTTAAAGGATTCTAATGTTAATGAGAATTAGCCTATAATTTAAATTTACATGCATCAAAATGAAATTTAATAAAATTTTGTGATTTATTTGCATATTTCCTTCAGCTATTTTATAATAACTTTATGGATAATTAATACTTTTCTGAACTAAGATGTATTATTGCATTTTTCTTAGGATAAATCTTCCATAATATCATACTTTTAAGTAACCCATGTTTAATGGCTAATTGTCCTTTCATGATTTCATTAGCTTACTGCATTTGTTCCTTCAAATATTTATTGAGTGCATGTCAGTACCAGCACTAGGTATGAGAATACAATGGTAATCAATAAGAGCCATGAAGATTACACAACTCAAGCAAAAAACATTAAACAGAATATATAATTAAAAACTGCATGCAGGGATATGACATGGTGGGTTCCAGCATCAGTGGGACACTAATTTGAAGAAAAAAAGAAGTAAATTGAAAACAGATTGAAGAGGGATCAGCAGAAGGGAGGAGAAGTCCTGGGGACTGAATCGAAGCAGGTTTTATTCCATGCTTTTGTGATAATGTCAGGATGTATCCTGGTGTTGTGTATAACTAAAAAGTATAATTTAAAAAAACCTGCAAAGATGGCCATAATATATACTATGAAACATAAACTTTGTCTAAGAAAGCCAACTGAGTCTACTCTATCATCTACAGTTTATCAGAGGTTCCATTAATATTTCATGATTATATAATTGAGCATAATAGGGTCACATGTCCAACCCATTATGAAGAGGTGAAGGAAAGTTGGAATAATCTGTAAGAAAGGAATAAAGAACAAATGTATAGACAACTAGTAATGCCTGCTAGAGTTGTGTAGACAGTTATCTTTTTTGATCTCAAGAGTAACAGGGAACTATTTTTCAAATCATAAAAATAACGTGGAATATTATAAATGAGTTAAAATATGGATTGATATGACCAAATTTGAGATTTAGAAGGACCATCCTATCTCAGTGTCATGAATTAAAAGTGATAGTAGAGGATATGAGGAAAGCTGTTAAGCACCTATTTCAAGACTGTAGGAGTGACCAGGTGCAGTGATGCATGCCTGTTATCCCAGCAGCTAGGAAGGCTGAGGCAGGAGGATTTCAAGTTCAAAGACATCCTCAGCAACATAACAAGGCCCTAAGCAACTCAGTGAGACCCTGTCTCTACATAAAACACAGAAAGGGCTGAGGATGTAGCTTGGTGGTTAAGCTCCCCCTGGGTTCAATCCCTGGTACCAAAAAAAAAAAAAAAAAGAAAAGAAAAGAAAAGACAAGACAAGAATATGAAGAATCTAGGAGTGAGAGCATTGCATGCTGAGTAACAGTTATGGAACCTGAATTCAAGTATATTTAGATTTAGAAAAATATGGAGATCATTAGCATATTTACTCAGATTTATTTCAATAATGAATGGACGGAAATGTAGATTTAAGTATCTGCAGTGCTAGGTTGAAGACAACTATGATTAGTTCTGTTGTAAAGTAGAGGAGAAATAATGTTAAATACAGGGGAAAGCATAAAGGAAGTTAAAACTTTAAGGACTTAGACGTGTTTAAGTTTAATCAATTACAAGGGAGTGGCAAGAGAGAAATGGGCAAGATGTCTTAAAAGAACACAGAAGTGTGGTGGAATTCAAAGAAGAACACAAAGGATTCACTGTGGGAGGAAAGGTTACTATAAAAGATTTTGCTATAAAAAGATTTTTATTAATGTAAGAAGGATTTTGAATTGGTCTTTGAGTATGTCCCAGATATAGTTTAATATTTCTCTTGCAATAAAGGCAAGGCTAATATTCAAGAATGAATGAGTTCACAGAAGACTTTGAGTTCAGAATAGGAGAAATTTGAAAAGGCATTGTAGAAACTTAAGACAGTAAGATTTCTGGTCAGTGTCCTTTGTCTGGTGGAGCTTCACACTTGGTGGTGTGACTTTCTCCAGCGATATTGTTGCTGCTTTGTACAGATTCAGGAAACTCAGATAGTTGAATTCATTCACAATCAGGGTTGAGTTAGATGATCCACATAAAAGAGAGAGTATAATGGGCCTGAGGTTCCAATGAGATTAGAAAATATGACCAGTAAAGAAATTGAATACACAAAGTAGGAAAAAAAGAGGTTACAACCAAACAGGTAATTGAGTTTGAAAGTAAAGAAAGTTTAGATGTTGAAAGTGTGTTATAGGAAATGGATTTGGGTTACTGAAGCATGAGTATGAACATTGTTGGAGATGATTTTTAAGCAAATGAGAAGTTTCTCAGGACTTTTAGTGAAGGAGAAGCTGTTGTACCCTTCAGCTAGTTCCCACTGACTTCAAGAAATTCTATAATTTGTTTGATTATAAAGACATCAAGATTTGCCAGTTACACATACATCAAGATCTATACCTTAAAATCAGCAGCAGTGGGAGTAAGTCAGCAAAAACAATAAATAAAAATAAAGCAAATAAAATTCAACAAATACCCAGTTAGGACAACCCTACCCTCCCACACACACTTTTCCAGAGAGCCAATTGTTAAACATTTACTATTTCATCACCAAAGACAAACAAATGGGTACTATGATATTGTAAAATTTATGGTATCATACAGAAAATAAATGTAAAACTGTAGCAAAAGGAATTGGCAGTAAAGTTGAGTAGTAAGATTTGAGTAGTGTGAGCCTTAAATGAGTAGGTGGAGTTTGTATCTGTTTCCAAGAGGCAGTGGGACAGTGATGATCTAGAAGTAGGAATAAAACAGCAATACTAATTTTATTTCCCATCCTTGACATATGTGGAGTGTGAAATACTTTTTTTCATTAATGCTTGAAAGCTGTATTTTAAGTTAAATAGAGCTTAAAATTATTTATATAGAGCAATGATGTGGCTATCTTTATGCTTTCCTTTAAAACTAGGCCAGTGATAATTTTTCCTGATTGAATATGCTATAAACAAAGTCTGAGAGAAAGAAATAACTGTCTAGTTATTCTAAATATTCAGAGATATATACATGGTCTCCACTGAAATATATCTCAGCATTTATATGGCCTTGGCTATTTATTCCTCAATTGAGCAAATTGAGATCTAGAAAGAAGAAATTGTTCATCAGAGATTAATAAAGATGCTAATACTAGAAATTAAATTAATATCAATGTCTTTTAAACTATAGCAAAATAGAAATGCTTCCATTGAATATATTTATTCACTTTTATTCATTTTTCCTAATTTATTTAATAAATGTCTATTATTTTCTACTATATACCAAGCACTATTTGAGTTAAAAAGCTATAAGGATTGACAAAAATCTCTGCCCTCATGGAGCTTATCCTCTAATAGGTGGAGATAAAAAATGAACTGAAACATAAATATAAAGAGAGAATTCAGAATATTCTACACAGTCATTAAATGCTATAGATCAAAATGAAGAACAATATGGGGTACATCTGTGGTAAAGAAAAGGTTGCAATTCTACATAGGGCAAGTATTGGAAGTTTTTTGTAAGAGATCATACAAAAGAAGGGAGTGAAAGATTGTGGCATATAGATATGCCAGGGAAGTACATTCCAGCTAGAAGAAACAGCAAAGTCCCTAGAATAGAGTATTGCTCATCTTATTTAAGTATATCCCAAATTAATGATGCATGTAATCACTGATGCAATTACTTTATGCATATTAATGATTATAGTGATCAGCTAGGCTTATCAAAGCAGTGGATGGTGGCGTTATTAGAATGGTTCCTCTATTCATCTCTTTTCCCTAGATTCCAGATGAGGTCATTTATTTACTATTTAAAACATGGCTGTCTAGCATGATTAAAACCCTGGGTTGGATCACCAGCACCACACAGGAAAACATGAAAAGTAGAAATAAACATTTGTTTTGTATATGTTTTAATATACGTTTTCAGTTATATAAGTGTGGGTATATAATATAAATATATATACATATTATCTTGAAATATTATGATGGAGTTTAGAAAACTTAGAAAAGTAATGGCTCACAGCAAAAAAGATAATTTTTTAAAGACTTTCAAACGTGGAGCAATGTTGCTGTTTGGTTTTTGTTTGTTTTGTTCTATTTTTGGTATTACTATTCAGAGTTGAAGACTCCATTTACAGACACGAGTAGAGACCCAGTAAAATTATGAGTGATTGTTAAAAAGTGGGAATTGCTTCTACTGACTTTGTGTCATATCAGGCTTCATCAGTTTAGGCTACATCTTGATGGCATTTATCAAACCATGTTATAATTCTTTTTTTTTTAATGTTCATTTTTTAGTTGTAGGTAACAGAATATCTTTATTTTATTTTTATGTGGTGCTGAGGATCGAACCCAGTGCCTTATGCGTGCTAGGCGAGCACGCTACCACTGCGCCATAATCCCAGCCCCTCCATGTTATAATTCTTAGTCTGTCTTGCATCATGAGAATTTAAGCTTTGCCAGGAAAGTAGCCATACTCTGTTTTTGATTAATCTCTGTATGTGCATTGCCTGCTGTGGTCTTTTATAACAACCCGGTGTTCAACAAATACCAGAATAGAAGAGTAAGGGAATAAATAAGTAAGTGAATTATTGAATGGAACAAGCTCAAATGTAGCATAAAATCTTTGTGCCTCTGACCCTGTTTGCCTGGAAAGGCCTGACATTGTAGGTCATATTGATTAAACACCCTCTCTCAGCAAAGGCTCAGGGTGCATCTGCTGATTTGCCTATTAGACTGATGGGATCCCATTATAGAAAAAAAGAAAGAGGTTGCTTGTTTTCATATTCCTAACACATTATAAATTATTCTAAATATGAAGTAATATATAAAAACAGTATATGTATGTTACAGTCATAACAGTCATTATCTTTCTCTAATGATTAACTACATAAAATCTGAATAAATTTTACTTCTTAAGAGATCTTTATGGTTTGTCAAGATGACTTTAGAAGAATTTACTCATTTATTCTTTATGACATTTCTATGATTTTAGCAAGGAAACTTTTTATTAGATATGGCTGAAAAACTGTGGAGCACTTAAGTTCCTGCTTGGGTCCAGTGAAATCAAATTTCTTAATTGTATTTCAATTTGACCACATATCAGTGAAATATACTTGATTTTTATTATTTATTACAAAGGTAACATTTGTTCAGAAAAATTTAATGATGTCTCATTTATAGAATAAAATGCAGTAACTAGTGGGCTCATTATGAGGGATTCTGAGTGGTGCAGAATAAACTATCAAATACTGTTTCAGCCACCTAAAAAATAAAAGCTGTCATTAACTGCACCAAATGGACTTCAACATGATGGTTGTCATATTATACTCAGTTGAGCAGCTCTCTTTTCTTCCTCTATTAATTCATAGTTACACTGAGAAGAGCATTCCTATTTCATTGTCCTCCCTTTCAAATATCCTGTTTTAAGAGACTGCAGATGCTTTGAGATAGAACTGCCAAAATTATTCCAAGGACTGACAGGTTTGCTAACAACCAAATGCTTTTCAGATCACTGCACTAGACTCAGATCCACCTCTGATATGAACCACATATGGCTTCAGTCCTGTTTTCCTGAATTAATTCTAATTTCCTAGTGACCAAGGTCAGATGAGTCCAGATAGGGCTCAGCTGTTGTTACCTAGCACATATGTTCTAGTATTGTTGGTAATTTATTTACTGTAATAAAAAATTAAAATGCAAATCTCAGCCAAATTCTCCTTTACCAAGGGACACTTTGGCATGGGCTCTTCTCAAACCACATATTAAAAATTATTGCATTAAACCTTTCCATAGTAAAATAGGAAATACTACTATAGTACGTATAACCAAATATCTAACATTTAGAAACAAAATTGGTGATGGGAAATTGATTGAAAAGTAATAATTTGAGTAAGTGCCAAAGAGCACCAAATTTATTTTGGTAATTATGAAAAAATGGTCAGAAATTGCCCTCTCTCCTTTTAGTAATTTTTCCATATTAATTTATACACCAAAGTTTAACTAATGCTGCCTTATGTATGATATAGGATTTAAAACATTTATTCCTGATTGTTTGTTTTTCAACCAAAAGTAATGAAGTTTGTTCTTTTAAAAAGTATTTTTAAAATTATTTCAAACTATTTAGGATGTCTGCTGCCTTTTTTATTTTTTATTTTTTTCTTTTTGGACTGGAGACTGAACCCACAGGCAAATTATCACTGAGCTACCCACAGTCCTTTATATTTTTTTATTTTTTTGAGACATGGTCTCAACAAATTTCTTAGGGACTCGGTACATTGCTGAGGCTGGCTTGAACTTGCGATCCTCTTCCCTCAGGCTCCCCACTCACTGGGATTATAGGCATGTGTCACCATGCATGTTCACCTGCTTCACTTTTTAAAAAGCCTGAATTGAAGTGAATACTTTTAATATTATGAATAATAATGCATATTAAAATGGATAAACAATTTTCTATTATTGATGCTTTGTGGTTATGACATATAAAATGCAATGAAACTTAAATGTACATTTCATTCATGGAGACAAACTTTCTTCTGGAGAATACTTTAAAAGTTAATTCTAAATTCTTATAATCAAATATTGATAATGGCATTTTCTTACAATTTTAGGCAGTCTGACAGGCTTATAAAAATAGAACCAGTGAGCATAAAGAAGATGGTTTCTAAGTTTTAATTTGTATTTGACAGAAAGCAAAATGAACAGAGTAGTTGAAATTTTCATTTGTGTAAAAGATTTTATTTAAGATAAAAATATTCTTTACAAAGAAAATGGTTTGTAGACTACTTTGCTCCCAGGAAGAGAAAAGGAGAAATATGAAAATGACATGAATATCCCTACCTTATTTAAGCTTTCATAACATTTTAAAGAGGATAGA
This sequence comes from Geosciurus inauris, assembly GCA_004024805.1. Classification (NCBI taxonomy): domain Eukaryota; kingdom Metazoa; phylum Chordata; class Mammalia; order Rodentia; family Sciuridae; genus Geosciurus; species Geosciurus inauris. Next base: position 23,049 of record PVHX01022939.1, read on the forward strand.
AATAAAATGACAAGACAGCTTTCTTACTATATCTTAGTTCAAAACTGTCTAAGGTGTTCAAAAAATTTTCCCTAAAAAACCCCTTAGTTACTTCAAACTTTTAAAGAGTCAAATAATTTTCAGGTAGCAAAACTCATTTAGAATTCTATAAGAAATTAAACTAATATTTGTACATTCATAATCATTAGATGTATGTTTACAATATATTTTGACACAGTTATACTTCTTATTCTTTTACTGTTTATTCCTGACCAGAATATTTTCTTGTACATTTTTGTTGATGTTAGTCCATGAAAATTGCTTTTATAAGCAGACAGTGTTTTATGAACTGGTTATATTGGCTTTATGCTGATGTAGCAAGAGCCAAATCATCTTACAAACCTCAGCATTTTGATAAAATAAACATTGCTAAACATTGACACCCCAAGTCCATCTAGAGCAACAGAAATGCCATTAATATGAGACAGATTTAAGAAATGGAAGAATAAAAGAGAGAGACAAAAAAAGCTGAATGAGAAAATAAGATAATTTTATTTACAAAAAGTTTTAAAATGCCTCTCCCTTACACTGCTGTGCTCTTACATACATTTTATGCAACATCTCTTAGACATGATTTAAATTTATCTTTCTAAAGTTCTATGTACAATATAAATATAATCTTTAGGAATGCTTTTCATTTTTGCTGAAAAGTTATTTTTTATGTAATTACAAATATTCTGTAAAAAAATATATCATAAATTCTCTCTTACCTGGTAATTTTTTAAAAACTGGCTAACATTCATTTTTCATCTCTTAAAGAAAGGAACAGAACAACATGTACTATATTTTCCCTCAGTAATTCAGTGTATCTTTTACTTGGCTATACTTGGTTATCAGTGTCTCTGTTATGCTGTAATTTGTCATAACCTCATTCTTTCCTTGCAGAGAATTACTTTATGATATGCTTACCTGTCTTTCATTCTTCATATTTCTCATAAGTAATACATTCTTCTGGAAAGTCTTTCTTAATAAATTTAGGATCAGCAATGAGCAGGCCAGGCTAGGTCTTTGTGTCCTGAGTTTTTCCTGCTATTTTGTGTTTGGCCTGATTTCTTCATATCACAAAGGACCTTCAAATATTCGGTCACTGAGTCCCCACATGTGATTTTATCTGGTTTATAGGCTGTGATCAGCTGCAGCTTCCTTGAATGAGTCTAACTACAGTCACAAGAAACTGAGCAAAACTTAATGCACATGGTTCTTTCAAAATGCCAGTCTTCCACTTCTACTCTTTAGTTCATTTCAAAAATTTTGTCTTTTTGTTGATGGGTCATTTTTCACATGGCTTTCACATTCAACATAAAAGTATTTGACTATTAACTTCATTTTAATTACCTCCTCATGAATCATAAGTGCATTTTTATTTTTTATGTTTAAGTTGTGCAGCCTCTATCTATTGACTTTAATCTTCAAGATCAACATCCCACTTTAAGAGTGTTCAACAAGGTTCTATTTTATTAAAAATAAATCTATCCAAGGCTTCTTATTTTCTCCTAATATAATAGATCTTTCAGAGAAAGTGTAATGTTATCTATGTTTAATATAAATATTTTGAAATCAGAGGTGAAGTCAGTTGAATATTTTTAAATCCTCATTGATTCTGCTTGAAACCCACATTATTAGGAAATCCTTATCATTTTTGTAGCTTTACTGGGGTAAAATTAACAAATAAAAATTGCATGTATTTAGAGTATCTGATATGATATTTTTATATATAAACACATTGAAAAATGATTACCATAATTAAGCTATTGAAAATATATCCATAATTTTTTATATTTTTTGCTGATTAGGAACATTGCAGATCTAATTAGCAAATTTTAAATATACAATACAGTAAGGCTACAGTATAACTGCAGTCACCATGCTGCTGTCACCAGGACAGAAAGACAAATACTATATGATCTCATTTGTATGTGAGATAAAAATGTCATTCTCATGGAAGCAGAGAGTAGAATGGTGGTTACCAGGGATAGGGTGGAAAGGGAAATAGGAAGATGTTAGTCAAAGGAATTCTCTGTTATTGATTTTTCTGTTTATCTGACATTTTAAACCTTTCTTTTCTTTTGAACTGTCTCCCTATTGGCATTTAAACATATTCAAATCTCTTCAATCTGAAATCTTAATTGAATGAAAATATTCTCTACTGGTCTGGATCTCCTCTTCTTCAAAGTTTTACTTTTTGATTTTTTTTTTCTTTTGCACTTCCTGGCTTCAATACACATTCCCCAAATCCTTTCTGAATTCACTTCAATGTGACTTCTAAGTGTTTTACTTACCTCAGAATAATATTTTGTTTGGATAAGTGGGTATGAGGATTGAACCCTGGGCCTTCTATCATGTCCTCATCCCTTTTTTTATTTTTCTTTTGAGACAGGTTCTTGCTAAGTTTCCCAGGCTGAACTGAATTGTGAGAACCTCCTGCTTCAGTATCTCCAGTCACTGGGATTATAGCATGCCCACAATACTTGGCTCTATTAACTTTTTTTTAATATATATTTTTTTAGTTGTCAATGGACCTTTATTTATATGTGGTGCTGAGAATCAAACCCAGTGCCTCACACATGCTAGGCAAGCACTCTACCACTGAGCTACAACCTCAGCCCCTTTATTAATGCTTAATAACCAAGGAGTTCTTTGTTGCCAAATTCAAAGTTCTCTTTGAGTTTTGTTTCTGGTATGTTTTTTTGTTTTGCAAAATCACTCTCAGTGATGGCTGTCCCACTGAACATTCTCTTGCCTTGATTTTTGTAGCACTGAGTTCTCGGGTTTTCTTCCTTCATCTGTGTTCATGTTTTTATGTCTGATGTATAGACTTTGCCTTTCATTCAAGCCATTGAAATTCAAATTTCCACAAAACTGTATCCTAGGATTTATTTTTTCCTCTCTTCTTTTTTCTCTTCCATCAACTATTTTGTCATCTGTTTCTAACATGAATCTAAAAACCTACATTTTTAATTTTTTAGCTCTGACTTCTTCATTGAGCTTCAGCCTTACATAACTAAGTTCACATGACAGATCCATTTGGATGTTCTTCAAGCACTTCCAATTCATAATTTAGGATCTCTCTACCCCTAGACTTGCCCTTCTTTTCACTTTCTCACTCAATGAAGCTCAAATTTAAACCACAGACCACAGGTTCACTTAATCAAAACCCTTTCTGCTTTCTGTGTTCCAAAACTGATTTATGTGGGGGGAGGGGCACATGCACACTGTATATACATCTCTTGGATTTCTAGAGATCTCCCATCTCCAACACCATTTCCCTAGGGCAAGTATTGCATCTTATCTGGACTGAAGCTCTGTGCTCTTAAACAATCTTAGTTACATCCACCTTTGCCATCACTGATCCGTTCTCCACACAGCAACCTTGGTGATCTCTTCAAAATGTAAGTTTGATTTCATCACCTATTCCTAGTCTGCCTCAAACCTGCTCCTATGATAATGATAAGTATCTGTGATGTTCTTGCTTGTTAAGTACTTGTGATACCTGGAACCTGGTTAATATGTATAATTTTGCCTAGCACTTCAATGTAATTCGATAAATATATTTTACGTAAAAGACCATATTGGTCTCATGAAAGAAAAATTGCACTGGGAAAAGTTAAA